>ML396209.1:68836-107758 GCA_005239525.1 Nicotiana knightiana | reverse complement strand
GAAAGTCATAACCGAGGGTTTAGAGGTTGGATTAGAGATAACGATACCTCGGGTGCAATCTAAAGTGAACTGTAATGCAATCTAGCTAGCGTAACTTGAGAGAGTGCGTCTAGTAAATTATCATAATTACTTGAGAGAGATTTATGGTAGATAGAGTGTTCATGATTGATAGAGACAACTAATCAAACTATAAGAAGTATCCGAGAAGGAAGTTCACCGACGGGGGAAACCATAACCTTAGACCTTTATTACAATTGTTTACACCTTATTGTAGTTAATCTTTAGTTTTAATATTTTCATTCAGTTGTAGTAGTTTAAACAACACCAAGTGAAAGTTTAGTATTATGAAAGCTTGCTTGATACGTTAACTCCCTGTGGGATCGACTCTGGGCATAATACCCTGGATTATATTTGTAACGCCTGCTTAGTCTTTTATTATACATAGTTGAGCGTGATCAACTCCCCATAAGTCCTTTTCTTACTCCTCGTTTTTACTCTCTCCTAACTTCAAATAAGCAGCTTTCTTAGCTTCCTCTTTATCTTGAACCTCTCTATTCCACCACCAGTCCCCTTTATGATCCCCAAGAGAACCCTTTGTGACCCCTAAGACCTCTCTGATAGCTACCCTAATGCGATCTGCAGTCATGGACCACATACTAGACGTGTCCCCCATACTCATCCAGGCGCTCATAGCCAACAACTTCTCCCCTAACTCCTGAGCTTGTCCTTGGTCAAGTTACCCCACTTGATCTTAGGTTGCCTGCACCCCGCCCTCTTCCTCCTACTCCTCTTGATCTCCAAGTCCATAACCAGGAGCCTATGTAGAGTCGTGAGGGCTCACTCGGGATGACCTTGCAGTCAGCGCATAGACCTCTACGCATTTCCTGCAGAGAAGATAATCAATCTGAGTCTTGCCCATTGAATTTCGGAAAGTGACCAGGTAATCTTCCTTCTTTGGGAAACTCGAGTTAGATATAACCAAATCAAAAGCTCTAGAAAATTCCAACATTGAATTACCTCCCTCATTCCTATCCCCAAAACTGTACCCGCCATGCACATCATCATAACCCCTAGAACTAGCCCCAGTATGACCATTGAAATCTCCGCCAATGAACAACTTCTCTGTGTGCGGGATACTACGCACAATCTCGTCCAAATCATCCCAAAATTGCTTCTTGACCTCGTGATTCAAACCTACCTAAGGAGCGTATGCACTAATCACGTTTACAGTAAACCCACCAACTACCAAATTAATACTCATCAACCTATAATTTACCCTCCTAACCTCAACCACGAGCTCTTTGAGGTCCATGTCTACTAAAATACCTACCCCATTCTTAACCCCAGCGCTCCCTGAGTACCATAGTTTAAACCCGTATACATCTCGTGCCCTAGTACCCTTCCATCTAGTCCCCTCAACACATACTATGTTGATCTTCCTCTTATGAAGAATCTTACCTAACTCTATAGACTTCCCCGTCAACGTCCTAATGATCCAAGACCCAATACTCAACCTAGAGGACTTCTTACCCCCCTTCCCACTCTTGGACCCCACCTGTCACGACCCGAATTTCCCACCGTCAGGACCGTGATGGCGCCTAACATTGAACCCACTAGGCAAGCCAACGTGAATATTGAATTTACCTTATTCCTTTATTATTATCTAATAAATATGTGAAATACAACACTAATCATAAATAAAAGTACAAAATGAAGCAAGGTATATAAACTCAATGTAATGCCTTTATGAAATTTCACAAAAACCAATCCTAGAATTTTGGAGTCACAAACTCACGGACTATCTACGAATAATACATATAATGGTTTGAATGAAATAAGTACATCTGTTTCTGAAATAACTAGAACAGAATACAAAAGAAGTAGGAAGGGACGCCAAGGCCTGCGGACGCCTGCAGGACTACCTCGGGGTCTCCACTGAACTGAAGGCAGCAACCTCGAGCTATGATCCGTAGGGTCCTACACCGGGATCTGCACGAAAGTGCAGAGTGTAGCATCAGTACAACTGACCCCATGTACCGAGTAAGTGCGGAGCTTAACCTCGACGAAGTAGTGCGAGACTAGGACACGACAACCAAATTCAACCTGTGCAGTTTAATAGTATACGGAGAAAAATAATACAATAAGAAATAAATAGTTAAGCATAAGGGAAAGGGGGAACATGCTGAGGGGAGGAAATATCAAATAATGGAAATAACGAGGTAAGGCACAATTTAGATATCAATTTAAGCAACGGAATAGTAATACGAAAACAAGTGCACGGCATCACCCTTCGTGCTTTTACTCTCGTCCTCACCATCAGAATCGATATATTCGGCACGGTATCACCCTTCATGATTTTACCTAACAATATCATGGCACGACATTATCCTTCGTGCATTATCTCTCATATCATGGCACGACATCACCCTTCTTGCTTTTAAAATCACAATATCGGAACGGCATCACCCTTCATGCAATATCTCTCATATCATGGCACGGCATCACCCTTCGTGCTTTTACACTATTCCTCACCCAAACACATCAAATGACAGCAATCCAACAAGGAAAATAACGGAGTAAACAGAAATAAAACTATAACGTCCCGGCAAGAGAGTCAACAGTGGAATTAATACCAGCCCGGCAAGGGTAAACATCTATATTCAATCTCACTTAGTACATAACTTCACATAAAATATTCAACTAAAAGCCAATACTCAACACTATTCAATATCAAGCAATTTCCACCAACATGGATAACTATAAGGTGAAACTCAAATATTACTTATGAAAAATCACATAAATCACAATATTCGACTCAGGGGCATGCTTGACACAACCGTATAGATACTCGTCACCTCACATATACGTTGAACATGATACTTACATATAGCAATTAGGACACAACACCTATTCCCTCAATCTAAGGTTAAGCCAAACACTTACCCCAAATTCCACGACCAAACTCAAGCCTCGATTGCCGCTTTCCCTTTTGAATTTGACTCCAATTCACTTGTATCTAGACATATTAAACTCAATAACATCAACAAATGCCAAAAAATTCCATCCCAATGCTTAATTATAGGTTATACATCATTCTTCCCAAAAAGTCAAAAATCGACCCCAGGCCCGCTTGGTCAAAACACGAGGTTCGAACCAAAATCCAATCACCTACTCACCCACGAGCCCGAATATGTAATTAGTTTCGAGATCAGACCTCAAAACAAGGTCTAAATTCCAATTATTCAAAAAGCCCTAACTCTACCCAAATCCCCAATTTTCTACCATTAAAACCCTAGAATTCCTGATAAAAGTTGATGAAAATCATTTGGAAATTGAAGGAAATTAGTTAGTGGACACTTACCTATGATTTGGGAAGAAACTCTCTTGAGAAAATCGCCCTTGGTCTCCTATTTTTGTGAAGAAGTGAAAATGAAATCAGATGAAGCTCTAACCTAAACACACTGCCCGACCCAAGCGCAGGTGCGAAAAAATGGTTGCACCTGCGGAAATGGGCAAGGCCACTGGGGGCTGCATCTGCGGAACCGCTTCTGCGGAGTTTATGTCGCACCTGCGAAAAAGGGTTGCTGGGGATGGATCGCACCTGCGGCTGAGGGTCCGCACTTGCGGCCCTAGGCTCGCAGGTGCGGGCATACCAGAACTGGTGCACCAGCAGTGATTCTCCAACTCTAAATACCTCGGAACCTACCCGAAACTCACCCGAGCCCTTGGGGCTCCAAGCCAAACATGCACACAACTTCAAAAACATCTTACAGACTTACACGTGCTATCAAATCTCCAAAATAACATCTTAAACAATGAGTTTAGAATTAAAATCAAAGAAAAATGTCAAAAACTTTCAAATTTCACAACTACGGGTCCGAATCACGTCAAATAACCTCTGTTTCTTACCAAATTTTACAGACACAACTCAAATATCATATTGAATCTATATCGGGCTCCGGAACCAAAATACGGGCCCGATACCATATATTTCAATTATAACCAAATTTCCAAAAACTCATATATTTTCAGTAAAACAATTTCTTTAAAAAATTCATTTCTCAGGCTTGGGACCTCGGAATTCAATTTCGAGCATACGCCCAAGTCCCATATTTTCCTACGGACCCTCCGAGATCGCCGAATCACGGGTCCAAGTCCGTTTACCCAAAATATTGACCTAAGTCAACTTAAATTCAATATTAAAGGCCAATTTAGCATTTTTCTCAGTTTGTCACATAGAAGCTTCCCGGATATGCGTACGAGTTGTGCACACAAAACGAGGTGAGATAAAAGGAGGTTTCTAAGGCCTCGAAACACAGTTTTGACTTATAAATGAGAGATGAATTTTTGGGTATCACATTCTCCACCTCTAAAACAACCGTTCGTCCTCGAACGAACATAGAAAAGTACCTGAATCGGGAAAAAGATGGGGATATCGGCTCCGCATATCGGACTCGGACTCCCAGGTAGCTGCCTCGGCAGGCTGACCTCTTCACTGGACACGAACCGAAGGATAACTCTTCGATCTCAACTGACGAACCTGTCGGTCTAATATGGCTACCGACACTCCTCATAGGTCAAATCCTTGTCCAACTGGACACTACTGAAATCTAACACATGGGCTGGATCGCCGTAATACTTCCGAAGCATAGACACATGAAACACCGGATGCACAGCTGACAAATTCGGTGGCAACGCAAGTCTGTAAGCCACCTCTCCCACTATATCAAGAACCTCAAATGGACCAATGAATCTAGGGCTTAGCTTGACTTTCTTCCTAAATCTCATCACGCCCTTAATGGGCGACACCCGAAGCAATACCCGCTCTTCAACCATGAATGCCACATCACAAACTCTGCGGTCGACATAACTCTTCTGTCTAGACTGATCTGTATGAAGTCTATCCTGAATGATCTTAACCTTATCCAAGGCATCCTGCACTAACTACGTACCCAACAACCGAGCCCTCCCGGTTTAAACCACCCAACCGGCGACCGACACCGCCTACTATATAATGCCTCATAAGGAGCCATCTGAATGCTCGACTGATAGTTGTTGTTGTAGGCAAACTCAGCTAATGGAAATAACTGGTCCCAAGAGCCTCCAAAGTCAATGACACAGGCTCGTAGCATATCCTCCAAAATCTGAATAGTATGCTCGGACTGTCCGTCCTTCTGAGGATGAAATGATGTGCTCAATTCAACCCTCGTGCCCAACTCACGCTGAACTGCCCTCCAGAAATGTGAGGTAAACTGCGTACCTCGATCAGAAATAATAGACACAGGCACACCATGAAGCTGAACAATCTCCCTAATGTAGATCTCTGCCAATCTCTCCGAAGAATAGGAAACTGCCACAGGAATGAAATGCGCTGACTTGGTCAGCTTATCCACAATGACCTATACTGCATAGAACTTACTCTGAGCCTGTAGGAGTCCAACAACGAAATCCATGGTGATACGCTCCCACTTCCCCTCAGGAATATCAATCTACTACATCAATCTGTCAGGTCTCTAATGCTTGTACTTTACCTGCTGACAATTCAAGCGCCGATATACATATGCCACAATATCCTTCTTCATCCTCTTCCACCAGTAATGTTGCCGCAAATCCTGGTACATCTTTGTGACGCCCAGATGGATAGAATACCGGGAACTATGGGACTCCTCTAATATCAACTCACGAAGTCTATCCACATTGGGTACACAAATACAACCCTGCATCCGTAAAACTCCATCATCACCAACTGTAACCTGCTTGGCATCACCATGCCGGACCGTATCCCTAAGGACACACAAATGAGGATCATCATAATGCCGGTCTCGAATACGATCAAATAATGAGGAACGAGCAACTGTATAAGCTAGAACACGTCCGGGCTTAGAAACATCCAATCTCATGAACCGATTGGCTAAAGCCTGAACATCCAAAGTAAGCGGTCTCTCTCTGACCGAAATATAAGCAAGACTACCCATGCTGGCTGACTTCCTGCTCAAGGCATCGGCCACCACATTGGCCTTCCTCGGATGATATAAGATGGTGATGTCATAGTCTTTCAATAGCTCCAACCATCTCCTCTGCCTCAAATTCAACTCCTTCTGCTTGAACAAATATTGTAAACTCTTGTGATTCGTTAACACCTCACAAGACACGCCATATAAATAATGCCTTCAAATCTTCAGCGCGTGAACAATGGCTGCTAGCTCCAAATCATGAACTGGATAATTCTTCAACGTGGATCTTCAACTGACGTGAAGCATATGCAATAACCTTGCCATCTTGCATCAAAAATGCACCAAGCCCAACCTGAGATGCATCACAATACACAGTATATGGCCCTGAACCTATGGGCAAAACCAACACCAGTGCCGTGGTTAAGGCTGTCTTGAGCTTCTGAAAGCTCGCCTCACACTCATCTGACCACCTAAACTGGGCACCCTTCTAAGTCAACCTGATCATCGGGACTGCAATAGATGAAAAGCCTTCCACAAACCAATGATAGTAACCTGCTAAGCCCAAGAAACTCTAAATCTCTGTAGCTGACGTGGGTCTAGACCAATCCTTGACTGCTGAAATCTTCTTGGGATCCACCTGGATACCCTTTGCTGATACAACATGACCTAGGAACGCAACTGAGCTCAACCAGACTCACACTTAGAAAACTTGGCATACAACTGACTGTCCTTCAGAGTCTGAAGAACGACTCGAATGTGCTGCTCGTGATCATTCCGGAAGCGGGAATAGATCAGAATATCATCAATGAAGACAATCACGAAGAAATCCAAATAAGGCCTGAACACTCGGTTCATCAAGTCCATAAAAGCAGCTGGGGCATTTGTCAACCCGAATGACATCACTAAGAACTCATAATGCCTATACTGAGTGCGGAAAGCTGTCTTGGGGACATCGGATGCCCTAATCCTCAAATGATGGTAGCCAGATCTCAAATCGATCTTCGAAAATACTTTGGCACCGTGAAGCTAATCAAATAAATCATCAATTCGCGGCAATGGATACTTGTTCTTGATGGTAACCTTGTTAAATTGCCGATAATATATACACATCCTCATCGACCCATCCTTCTTCTTAACAAAAAACATCGGCGCACCCCAAGGCGAGACACTAGGCTTAATGAAGCCTTTATCAAGCAAATCCTGCAACGGTTCTTTCAACTCATTCAACTCTGGTGGGGCCATACGATATGGCGGGATAGAAATGGGTTGAGTGCCCGGAACCAAATCAATGCAAAAGTCAATATCCCTGTCGGGTGGCATACTTGGCAGGTCTGCAGGAAACACCTCTGGAAACTCACGGACAACGGGCACAGACTCCATAGAAGGAACCTCGGCACTAGAATCACGAACATAGGCCAACTAAGCCAAACACCCCTCAACCATGCGTCGAGCCTTCATATATGAGATAACCCTGCTGGAAGAATGACCAGGAGTCCCCCTCCACTCCAGTCGAGGCAACCCCGGCAATGCTAATGTCACGGTCTTGGCATGACAGTCCAGTATGGCATGATAAGGCGACAGCCAATCCATCCCCAAAATAACATCAAAATCTACCATATCCAGGAGCAGAAGATCTACACTGGTCTCAATACCACCAATAACCACTACATATGAACGGTAGACATGACCTACTACAATAGAATCACCCACCGATGTAGACACATATACATGAGTACTCAGAGAATCGCGAGGCATAACCAAATAATGAGCAAAATAAGATGACACATAGGAATATATGGACCCTGGATCAAATAAAATTGAAGTATCCTTGCTGCAAACTGAAACCATACCTGTGATAACTGCATCGGAGGCCTCAGCCTTAAGTCTGGCTGGAATAGCATAACAGCGGGGCTAGGCCCCACCGGTCTGAACTATATCCTTGGGACGGCCTCCTACTGGCTGACCTCTACCTCTAGCGGCCTGGCCTTCACCTCTAACACCTCGACCCCCACCTCTAGCTGGCTGAGTGGGTGGTGGAACACATGGTACTGGAACCATGTCACGAGAACCCTGGTGCTGAGAATTGCTCGAGGCTCGAGGGAAAAATCTAGCAATGTGCCTCTGATCACCACAATTATAACAAGCCCTCGGCTGCTGAGGCTGCTGACCCTGAAACTGACCCTGAAGACCTGAGTAACCATCCTGAAAACCCTGAATCAGTGGTGCACTGATAGGAGCTGATGATGCACTGTAGGTCAACTGATCAGAATATTGCATATGAGAACCACGACCACCTAGAGCACTGCGAGAAACCTGAAGTGCCGAATGAAACGGCCTAGGAGGATGGCCCATACCAAAAGAATCCCTGCCTCCAGATGAGGCGCCACTGAACCTGCCAAAATGACGGGGTCTCTTGTCAGACCCCTGACCAGCCCTTGCAACAGAACCATCTCAACTCGTCTGGCCACATTGGTTGCATCCTGGAAAGAAATCTCGCTCCATGTCTCCTTGGCCATCTGCAATCTGATCGGCTGAGCTAGCCCCTCAATAAATCTCCTCACCCTCTCTCGCTCGGTGGGAAGTATCATAATAGCATGCCGGGCCAAGGTAACAAATCTGGTCTCGTACTGAGTGATGGTCATAGATCCCTGCTGGAGACGCTCAAACTGCCTCCGTAGATCCTCTCTCTGAGTGATAGGAAGAAAATTCTCCAGAAATAGCTGAGTGAACTGGGCCCAAGTCAAGGCCGGTGATCCAACTGGTCTGGCCAAACAATAATCTCTCCACAAAGTCTTAGCGGGACCTGACAAACTAAAGGTAGCAAAGTCGACCCCATTGGTCTCCATTATCCTCATGTTCCATAGAACCTCATGGCAGCTATCCAAATAGTCCTGGGGATCCTTTGAAGATGCACCGCTATAAGTAGTAGTGAAAAGCTTGGTGAATCTGTCCAACCTCCACAAAGCATCAGCAGACATAGTTGCTCCATCACCGGTTTGAGCCATAATACCCGGCTGAACTACCCCAGCTGGCTGAGCTACTAGAGTCTGAAACTGAGGAGCTAACTGCTCCGGAGTGCGGGTAGCGGGAGTCTGGGCTCCTCCCCCAGCCTGAGATACGGATGGTGCTGCAGGAAGCAAACCTGCCAGAGTGACACTCTCCATGAAGCCCACTAGACAGACAAGAGCATCCTGGAATACTGGGGTGGCAATGAACCCCTCGGGAACCTGAGCTGGCCCAACCGGAACTGTCTGGACAGGAACCTCATCAGCAAACTCTACCTGAGGCTCCGCCACTGGGGTTGATGCTCTGGGCTGAGCTCTGCCCCTGCCTCGGCCTCTAGCACGGCCTCGGCCTTGTCCTCGGCCAGGAGCTGCAACTGGAGGCTCGGGCTGCTGATCAGTGGATGAAGAAGCACGTGTTCTCGCCATATGCGAGAGAATATAATAGAAATTCAGTTAGCATGTAGAATTCAAATCGCACGACAGAGAAGAATAAAGGTGAAGTTATTCCTAAACTATGCAGCCTCTAGGGGATAAGCACAGACGTCTCCATACCAATCCCTCAGACTCTACTAAGTTTGTCCGTGAATTGTGAGACCTGAGCAACCTAGTGCTCTGATACCAACTTGTCACGACCCGAATTTCCCACCGTCGGGACCGTGATGGAGCCTAACGTTGAACCCGCTAGGCAAGCCAACGTGAATATTGAATTTACCTTATTCCTTTATTATTATCTAATAAATATGTGAAATACAACACTAATCATAAATAAAAGTACAAAATGAAGCAAGGTATATAAACTCAATGTAATGCCTTTACGAAATTTCACAAAAACCAATCCTAGAATTTTGGAGTCACAAACTCACGGACTATCTACGAATAATACATATAACGGTCTGAATGAAATAAGTACATCTATTTCTGAATAACTAGAACAGAATACAAAAGAAGTAGGAAGGGACGCCAAGGCCTGCGGACGCCTGCAGGACTACCTCGGGGTCTCCACTGGACTAAAGGCAGCAACCTCGAGCTATGGTCCGTAGGGTCCTACACCGGGATCTGCACAAAAGTGCAGAGTGTAGCATCAGTACAACCGACCCCGTGTACTGAGTAAGTGCCGAGCCTAACTTCAGCGAAGTAGTGACGAGGCTAGGACACGACAACCAAAGTCAACCTGTACAGTTTAATAGTATACGGAGAAAATAATACAACGAGAAATAAACAGTTAAGCATAAGGGAAAAGGGGAACATGCTGAGGGGAGGAAATATCAAATAATGGAAATAACGAGGTAAGGCACAATTTAGATATCAATTTAAGCAACAGAGTAGTAATACGAAAACAAGTGCACGACATCACCCTTCGTGCTTTTACTCTCATCCTCACCATCAAAATCGATATATTCGGCACGGCATCACCCTTAGTGCTTTTACCTCACGGTATCATGGCACGACGTTATCCTTCATGCATTATCTTTCATATCATGGCACGGCATCACCCTTCGTGCTTTTAAAATCACAATATCGGCACGACATCACCCTTTGTGCATTAACATTTACTCAAATCTCACGCACGACATCACCCTTCGTGCTTTTACACTCTTCCTCACAGCAATCAAACAAGGAAAAATAACAGAGTAAATAGAAATAAAACCATAACATCCCGGCAAGGGAGTCAACATTGGAATTAATACCAGCCCAGCAAAGGTAAACAACTATATTCAATCTCACTTAGTACATAACTTCACATAAAAATCTTCAACTAAAAACCAATACTCAACACTATTCAATATCAAGGAATTTCCACCAACATGGATAACTATAAGGTGAAACTCAAATATTACTTACGAAAAAATCATATAAATCACAATATTCGACTCACGGGCATGCTTGACACCAACGTATAGGTACTCGTCACCTCACATATACGTTGAACATGATACTTACACATAGCAAATAGGACACAACACCTATTCCCTCAAGCTAAGGTTAAGCCAAACACTTACCTCAAATTCCACGACCAAACTCAAGCCTCGATTACCGCTTTCCCTTTTGAATTTGACTCCAATTCACTTGTATCTAGACATATTCAACTCAATAACATCAATAAATGCCAAACAATTCCATCGCAACGCTTAATTATAGGGTTTACATCATTTCTTCCCAAAAAGTCAAAAATCGACCCCAGACCCGCTTGGTCAAAACACGAGGTTCGGACCCAAACCCGATCCCCATTCACGCACGAGCCCGAATATGTAATTAGTTTCGAGATCCGACCTCAAAATGAGGTCTAAATTCCAATTATTCAAAAAGCCCTAACTCTACCCAAATTCTTAATTTTCTACCATTAAAACCCTAGAATTCTAGATAAAAGTTGATGAAAATCATTAGTAAATTGAAGGAAATTAGTTAGTGGACGCTTACCTACGATTTGGGAAGAAACTCTCTTGAGGAAATCGCCCTTGGTCTCCAATTTTTGTGAAGAAGTGAAAATGAAGTCGGATGAAGCTCTAACTTAAACACACTGCCCGACCCTCGCACCTGTGGTGCCTAAGCGCAGGTGCGGAAAAACGGTCGCACCTGCGGAAATGGGAAAGGCCACTGGGGGCCGCACCTGCGAAACCACTTCTGCGGAGTTTTTGTCACACCTACGGAAATGGGCTGACTGGGGCTGGACCGCACCTGCGGCTGAGGGTCCGAACCTGCGGTCCTAGGCTCGCAGGTGTGGGCACACCAGAATTGGTGCACGAGCAGTGATTCTCCAACTCTAAACACCCCGGAACCTACCCGAAACTCACCCGAGCCCTCGAGGCTCCAGACCAAACATGCACACAACCTCAAAAACATCCTACGGACTTACTCGTGCGATCAAATCTCTAAAATAACATCTTAAACAACGAGTTTAGCATTAAAATCAAAGAAAAAAGTCAAAAACTTTCAAAGTTTCAAATTTCACAATTACGGGTCCGAATCACGTCAAATGATCTCTGTTTCTTACTAAATTTTACAGACACAACTCAAATATTATATTGAACCTGTATCGAGCTTCGGAACCAAAATACGGGCCCGATACAATATATTTCAAATATAATCAAATTTCCAAAAACTCTTATATTTTCGGTAAAACAATTTCTTTCAAAAAATCATTTATCGAGCTTGGGACCTCGGAATTCAATTTCGAGCATACACCCAAGTCCCATATTGTCTTACGGACCCTCCGGGACCGCCGAATCACGGGTCCGGGTCCGGGTCCGTTTACCCAAAATATTGACCGAAGTCAACTTAAATTCAATATTAAAGGCCAATTTAGCATTTTTCTCAGTTTGTCACATAGAAGCTTCCCGGATATACGCCCGGGCTATGCACGCAAAATGAGTTGAGATAAAAGGAGGTTTCTAAGGCCTTGGAACACAGTCTTGACTTATAAATGAGAGATGACTTTTTGGGTCATCACACCACCCCCAGCCCCACCCGAGGACATCACCTTACTCTCGCATCGTCCACTACCACCACTATAAGCAAAATGTATTAGGTAAACACTACCACTAAGAACCAAAAACGGGAACAAAGGACTACAAGCTACGAACCCGAGAGTTAAAAACAACTCAAAGGAGTGACTACGAGAACAGAAACGCGAGCAGGCACTAGAAACAATGGGTCTACCACGTCTACGAAACTACCCCTATGCAAACACAGAACTAAAATGAATAGATGAAACTTTAATCTTAAAACACTAATAGAAAAGATAGAAAAAGCAATTAATCCAATAAAAATTGCCGGCAAGGCAACAATAAATAGATATGTGCAAATATAATTCAAGAAAGATGGAACCTGGATCACAATCGGGGATGTCCGGACGCGCTTCCAAATCCGCTGGTTGCTGCTGCTCTGATGGATGCCGAAAAGTTTGGTGCTTCGGCGAACTGTCGATCGAGAAACCGATAAATCTCCAGAAGAAAGAACAAACTTTGCCGGAAAATCAATCAGCTCAACAACAATTCTTCAATTGATTTCCAAAATCGGATTTGCAAGTTTCGATAATCTCCAGAAGAAAGAACGAAATTTGCTGGAAAATCAATCTGCTCAACACCAATTCTTCAATTGTCCAAAATCGAATTTGCAAGTTTCGATAATCTTCTCCGTTTGAAATTGCAAAATGGTAGGAAAAAACCGTGTAGCTTTTCAAATAGCAAGACGATTTTGATCTACAGTAGCACACCAATGTAAGATTATTCTAGTTAATTCAAGAGTATGACAGTTCTTTGAAAATATATTTTCACCGACCCAACAACGGTTACCGCCGCCGGAAGTGGAGTTGTCGGAAAGGGGTTCTTGATTTTGGCTTAACAGAGAAAAGAGTTTTTCGACCCAATCAAATTTAAAATAAGAAATACTTCAACATTAATAAAATTTATATCTCTATTATATTACAAAAAAAAGAAGTAGTAGACAAAAATATTAAACAGAATAATATGCTAATAAATATTTCTATTAACAATGTAATTATATTAAATATTGGATAACAAAATAAAGAAAAATACATAACAAAAAAAATTATTCAATGACTATATAAGTCCCTTTGATTTAACGGAGATTTTATTCATTAAAATTCATATAATATTATTGACAACAATAGAAAATAGAATAAAATTTAAATAAAAAATATTTCAAGATTAATAAAACATATATATCTTTTCTTATATTACAAAACGAAAGCGAGTAGATAAAAATATTAAATAAAGTAATATGCTAATAAAATTTCTATTAACAATGTAAAAATATTAAACATTGGATAATATAATAAGAAAAATATAGAACAAAAAAGTTATTCAATAACTATATAAGTCCCTTTAATTTAATAGAGATTTTATTATTGGGTGTATCATAGTGACAAATAAAATGACAATTGAAATTTATTAAAGTAATATCTATCTATACTATATTAAAATCACGAAGGCTCTTAGCTAAATGTCGTTCGCTTTTTATACCCTTTAAAAATATATTGTTTATTCGATAAAATAGTAATTTACTTATCTTCCTAATATTAGGACTTATAAAACTAAAATTTTATTTATTATATCTTTCCTTATTTGAATTTTGTAGAAAATAACTTTAAAATTAATTAAAATATACATATATGTTAAATAACTCGCCACCTTGGAAAAATATTGTAAGGAAAGGATTCAGCGGCAATAATGGTAAGTGAATAGTATAACTAAAGTGAATCTCCAAGCTATGTGGTTTTGGCCAAACAAATTAAAATACTCTTAGTGGAAAGGAAAATTGATAACATAGATTTATGGAAATAATCCACCTATTCTATTCCAGTTTTTCCTAAATATTAGAAAAAGTATAGTTATGGTTGTGTCATAATTAAATAAAATAATTTATATAAGGTAAAATTTTAATTGATTTTAAAGTTGTTTTCTACAAAATTCAAACAAGTAAAAATATATGATAAATATGATTTTAGTTGATTTATAAATCCTAAATATTAGAAAATAAGCAAAATTACTTTGTCCAATATAAAAAACTATTTTAAAGGGTAAAAAAAGTAAACAACATTATATAAGTATTATACAAAATCGATAAAGAAAATAATATATTATTCAAGTAGGAAAAAAGTTCAAAAATAATTGCATCTTCATTAATGTCTTAAAAGCATGAAATCTCAATAAATAATTAAGTCTTTGAATTAATAAATTATCAAAAAGAATTTAATTCAATATTTTTCAAAAGCATTATGTAAGTAAAATTATTTGTCAAGTTGATAAAACTTTGAAGATACATAAATTTATTTTCACTAAAAAGCATCGGCCGTGAAAGAAATAAGAATAAAGCAAAATGCATTATAATATAGCATTAAAGATTAAATTGCTAAACATGTTAAGTTGAAGCATTAAGGATGTAACATAAGACAAAAGTATTTAAAAGAAGTGTCGTTATCATTTTTCATTCTTTTTATATTCATTTCAATAAATGATAATTCCTTATATTTTTTAATATTATATATTTTTGTAATTCATTTAGTTACTTAAATTTTTTTGTAACGATCCGACCGGTCATATTGAGCTCTAGCGCGCCGTTCAGCGGTTTGAAGTCGTGAGCAGCTCCATTTCAGGTATTATGACTTTTAGGTGTGGTCCGAATTGAATTTCAGAAAGTTTAAAGTTGATTTGGAAAGAAAATTCTCATTTCAGAAGCCTTAAGTTGGAGAAATTGACTAAGATTGGAATTTTGAGTAAACGACCTCAGAATCAGGATTTGAAGGTTCCTACAGGTTCGTATGATAATTTTGGACTTGGGCGTACATTTTCGAAGAAATTTTCTAAGTTTGGCTTGAAGCGCATTTCAATGATATTGATGTCCGTTTGAGATTCCGAGCCTGGAAATAGTTCTGTATGGTGATTCTGGAGTTTGAAGCGCGATCAGAAGTGAATTCGGATGTCCGTAGGTCATTTTGAAGTCATTTGGCTAAAGATAGAAATTTGAAGGTTTTCGAGAA
Source organism: Nicotiana knightiana (assembly GCA_005239525.1). NCBI lineage: Eukaryota > Viridiplantae > Streptophyta > Magnoliopsida > Solanales > Solanaceae > Nicotiana > Nicotiana knightiana. The sequence goes on along the minus strand of ML396209.1, from coordinate 92,300 downwards.
ATCCGACCGGAAGTGAAAATTTTGATATCTGGGTCGGAATGCGATTCCGGAAGTTGGAGCAGGTCCGTAATGTCGAATATGACTTGTGTGCAAAATTTGAGGTCAATCTGACGTGATTTGATAGGTTTCGGCATCGGATGTAGAAGTTGAAAATTTATAAGTTCATAAAAATTGAATTTTAGTGCGATTCGTGATTCCGGCGTTGTTTGATGTGATTTCGAGGCTCGACTAAGTTCGAATGAGGTATTAGGACTGGTTGGTAGGTTCAGTTGAGGTCCCGGGGGCCTTGGGCGTGTTTCGAATGCTCAACGGGTCGATTCGTACCTTGTGAGGATTGTTGGTTTTTCTGGTGTGAGAGCAGCAGACATTTACACAATGCGATCGCATGAGAGAGTTTGCGATCGCACAGTGCTATTTGGGAGGATGCTGGATTTTGGCTTGTGCGATCGCAGGTAAGTGTATGCGATAGCACAGTGCAATTTGGGAGGCTGCTGGATTTTGGTCTATGCGATCGCAGGTAAGTGTATGCGATAGCACAGTGCAATTTGGGAGGCTGCTGGATTTTGGTCTATGCGATCGCAGGTAAGTGTATGCGATAGCACAGTGCAATTTGGGAGGCTGCTGGATTTTGGTCTATGCGATCGCAGGTAAGTGTATGCGATCGCACATGGGAAAAAAATGAGGTGTCACAACCCGAAATCCCACCTTCAGGCCGTGATGGCGCATAACATTGCACCCGCTAGGCAAGCCAACGTGTTAACTCGATTGATTTATTAACAAGTGAAAATAACAAACACTGACTAGATAATTGAGATAAAGTGCTGAAGCATTAACAAAAATCTAAATAACAATAGCTAATAACGAAAAAATCCCTTTAAGTACAAAACACATAAATGGAGTCACAACCTCACGAACCAGTCTAAGATTTGGCTAAAAACAACAGTTTGAAATAAAATGATATATCTGTCTGGAAACACATAGATGACAGAATGAAAGATATACAGTGACGCCGAGATCCACGAACGTCTGCGAAACTACCTCGGTGTCGTCTGAAATGGACTGAAGGACACTCCCACTAACGATGTCCATTGGGTCCGGCTGCGTAATCTGCACAACCTAAAGAAGTGCAGGTGTAGCATCAGTACAACCAATCTCATGTACTTAGTAAGTGTCGAGCCTAACCTCGACGAAGTAGTGACGAGGCTAGGACACGACAACAAATTGTACATGTGAAGTTCAATAGTATAGCATAAAATAAACAAGAATACAGTTACGGGGAAGAACATGCTAGGGATAAAAGGGGCAACAATTGCTAAAACAGTAGAATCAAGTACTAACTGGAATGTAGAAGTAAAGCAGAAAGTAACAACACGAAATAAGTAAAATAGACAGGAGAAGGCACGGCATGACCCCTCGTGCATATCCTCAAAATCACACGGCACAGAATGTCCCCTCGCGCATAAATAATAATGACTTAGCACGGAATGTCCCCTCGTGCATAAATAATAATCAATCGGCACAGAATTTCCCCTCGTGCATAAATAATAATAATCGGCACAGAATGTTCCCTCGTGCATAAATAATAATCATCGGCACGGAATGTTCCCTCGTGCATAAATAATAATCACTCGGCACGGAATGTTCCCTCGTGCATGATGAGTGTAAAATCAACAATTGATATGAAAGTTTAACAATACGACATTTCAAATGTACAAAAATAATCAACAAAATTCTATTGTCCCGGCAAGGGACTCAGCTATAACCAATCTCAGTCAGAAGTATAATATCAATAGTAAAACCATCAACCGAACCATAATCAAGAACTTTCTACGTCATGAAGTAACCTCAAGGTACCACTTTCAAGGTCCCCAATAATTCACATCACAGGAAATATCAACGAACATTAAATAACTCATCAAAATTCGACTCACCGGCATGCTTGACCACAACATATAGGTACATGTCACCTCACCTATATGTTGGACATGAATTACACATAGCAAATAAGACTCTATACCTATTCCCTCAAGCTAAGGTTAGGCCAAACACTTACCTCGGCTCCAAGAATGCAAGTCAAGCCTCAATCACGGCCTTTCCTCTTGAATCCGACTCCGAAACGATAATATCTAGACATAATTGACTTAATAACATCAATAATTATTCAATAACTCAATCCCAAAGCCTAATTATACATTTCCCATATTTTTTCCAAAAATACCAAAATTCAACCCCGGGCCCGCTTGGTCCAAACTCGAGGTTCGGACCAAAACCCGATAACCCATTCCCCCACGAACCCGAATATACAATTTGTTTTGAAGTCCGACCCCAAAATGAGGTTGAATTCCCAAAATTTCCAAAAGTCCTAACTCTACCCAAAACCCCCAATTTCTACCTTTGATTTCATGTTTTTAGAGCTAGAATCTAGTGATTGATGAAGGAAATGAAAGAAATTAGAGTTAAGAACACTTAAATATGAAGCTATGGTGGAATGGTCTCCTAAGAATCGCCCAAGAAGAGTCGAGAAGAAGAAAATGGTGAAAGAATGTGAAAATCCCGTATTGTATTCTGTTTTTGAACATTAAAAAATAATGGGCGAAATTGGCTATCGCGATCGCGACATCTGACCTACGATCGCGGAGAGTACTATACATTAGACTTACGCGATTGCGAGACGAAGTATGCGATCGCAGAGAGTACGGGACACGGACCTACGCGATCGCGTCCTAAGGCCAGCAGTCGCACTGAATAATTGTTACCCAGCCCCCAGCCCCCAACCCCACAGGAGACTTATGCGATCGCATATGTAGGGTTGCGTTCGCGTAGAGCTTAAACCCCAAATCTCCACATTCGCACCCAGCTCCTTGCAATCGCGCAAAGCAAATTAGCCACCCCGCCCAATTGCACATCGCGATCGCGTGCACTACACCGCGATCACATAGAAGGAAATAGCTGGACACCATATACAACCCAAAAACACCAGAAATTTCCTAAGTTTAACACCACTACACCTACCCAAAACTCACCTGAGCCCTCGAGGCTCAAAACCAAACATACACACGCCTTCAAAATCATCCTACGAACTTATTCGAGTAATTAAATATAACGACCCGGTCTGTCGTTACGAAGAAATTGCATTTTATTGTTATTCTTGACTTGTCATAGGTTGGTTATACTGTTATTGATGTGTTAGAGCTGGTAGGCTTGAAATCGAAATGGTTGTAGTGAGATTTTATCCACTTAGTCCTTAAAAAATATAGCTTTAGAATTGGAGAAGTCAATTGAGAGCTGACTTATAGGGAAACGACCTCGGAATGCGGATTTTATGGCTCGGATAACTTCGTTAGGTGATTTGGGACTTAGGAGTGTGTTCAGAATATTTTTGTGATGTCCGGTGTAGAATTAGGCTTGAATTGGCAAAAGTTAGTTTTTGGTGATTTCCGGTCGGCAATGGAGAACAAGATATCGGGGTAGGAATGGAATTCCGGAAGCTGGAACAAGTTCGTATTGTCATTTAGGATATGTCTGTAAATTTCAGGTCAATCAAAGTTGTTTTGGATAGTTTCTGCATCGTTAGTGGATTTTAGAAATTTCAAAGTTCTTAGGCTTGAATCCAATGTAAATTTGGTGTTTTGATGTTAGTTTTGGTGTTCTGAGAGTGCAACTAAGTTTGAATAATCATTTATGATGTGTTGGTAAATTTGGTTGGGGTCCAAAGGGGCTCGGGATGGTTTTGGGTGGTTAACGGGAAGTTTGGAGTGACTTTGATAAATCTGCAGGTTGCTGTTGCTGGTGTTTTCGCACCTGCGGAAAGGGAGCCGCAGGCGCGGTTCCGCAGGTGCGAGATTTGGCTGAGTGGGGAGTGGTCCGCAGGTGCGAGGAATTTGTCGCAGGTGCGGAAGGAGTATCGCAGGTGCGGAATTAGGAGACCCCAAGGGAGATCGCAGGCGCGGAAAGAGCATCCCACCTGCGAAGCCGCAAGTGCGAGATCACTGGACAGAAGGTATAAAAACCAGCCTTCGCGAATTTTAGCCATCTTTCTCAATATTTCATCCGAATTTGAAGCTTTTAAAGGGTTTTAAAGAGGGAATGCGATAGTTCTTCACCAAGGTAAGATTTTTGGACTCTAAACTCATTTATATGTGATTAAAGGTCGGGATTATGGTGGAAATTAGGGGAAAATCAGTGTAAATTGGGTGATTAGGGCTTGGGATTTAGAATATTTAAATTGGTGATTTGAGGGGTCATTTGGACTCCGAATTTAGTGTTCTTTATATTTACGGACTCGTGAGATGACAAAGAAAAGTTTTGTATAAAATTTTTTGATTTTCGGTATGTGGGCCCGGGGGTCGAGTTTTGACCAAATTCGGGTTTGTGAGCTAAATTGATATTTTTCGAGTGGGGTTCACACCTTAAGCATAATTTGATGATAAAAATCTGAACTTGGTAGATTTGGAGCACTCAGAGGCCGGATTTAGAGGCAAAGGCACTGTAGAATAGTTTTTAGCCGGTTTTGAGGTAAGTAACGTTTCCAAACTTGGTTCTGACGGGTGTGAGGGCGTGCACCAGGTATTTGTGGCCTGGATCATTCCCATGGCCCCGATTAGTGATTATTTCGTGATGATATTTGTGCATCTATTAATGTGATAATTGTGAACATGTTAGAAATCATGTTAAGTATAAATGCCATGCTTCACGCCGGAAATGTTGAGACCCGAGTGGTCGTATATTGATGTCTCGTGTTGTGATTATTTTATGTCATATACTCAGTCCGGTTATAGCGTATCATTTCATATCCCAGTCTTAGTATTGTTAATTACATGCATATTTATCATTGTTTCGGGCTGATGGAGGCATTTGTGATCCATGTGAGTGAGACTGAAGAGTAATGACTGAGTGAGGCCGAGAGCCTGTTATTAAGACAGTTATGAGAATAGACTGCACACTTCAGTGATATTTAAATCATGCCTTTGTTTGCCTGATATGGCGCTTGGGCCACTAGGGCCCCTCCAGAGTCTTTACACCCCCAGTGAGCGCAGATATTGAGGGATGGATCTTCCCTGGGCATGGATTTTGTCTGAAGTGATGAGGGATGGATCTTCCCTGGGCATGGGTCTTGTCCGAAGTGATGAGGTATGGATCTTCCCTGGGCATGAATCTTGTCCGAAGTGATGAGGGATGGATCTTCCCTGGGCATGGATCTTGTCCGAAGTGATGAGGGATGGATCTTCCCTGGACATGGATCTTGTCTGAAGTGATGAGGGATGGATCTTCCTTGAGCATGGATCTTGTCCGGAGTGATGGGGGATGGATCTTCCCTGGGCATGTATCTTGTCCGAAGTGATAATGAGGGATGGATCTTCCCTGGGCATGGATCTTGTCCGAAGCTGATGTTATGAGAGGGATGGATCTTCCCTGGATATGGAAATTTTCCGAGTGTTGTATTCCGGAGATAGATCTTCTCCGTGGGGGTGGATTGGCCTTTTTCCTCAGTACATAATGACTACAGTCACCAGTGTTTATGCATATTCCGGGATGAAACTTCCCTGGGCCTAAGAGCCATATGTATAGTACTGAGTGGACTTCTGTGGAAGAGCTGTGAGCACTATGTGCTTATCCATACTGGTTTCATAACATATATTTTATGATGGTATGTAGAGTATACTGGCATACTTGGCATATTTACTCATCCTGATAAACTGTTAGCATGTCTAAATTCTGTATATTATTTATTGTAACATAATTGAGGTTTTGTCCGTCACTACTTCTCAGCCCACAGTTTGGGTTCGTTAATTCTGAGTTGGTGTACTCACGTTACCCCCTGCACCTTGTGTGCAGATCCAGGTGCATCGGGACCCGGTAGCGGATTTTGAGCAGCGGATCAGAGTTTTTATTGGAGTTGTCGAGGTAGCAGCTGGCGATCACGACCTTGCCTTCTCTTTCTTTATTCCACCTATTGCTTTTATTTTGAGACAATGTTGTCCATTTTCCTTTTTCTTTACTTTATGTTATAGTAGCTCATGACCGAGTGACAACGGATCCGGGGTTGGAGGTTTTAAATTTAGTTTTCAAATATTGTTTTTAAATTTCAGATTCTTAATACTATCAATAATTCGTTTAAAAATCACATTTTTGCTGGAAATTGAATTTAGCTTAGTTCAATAGGGAGGCTTGCCTGGTTTCACGACTCCGGAATTGGGTCGTGACATTAAACCACCAAAAATAACATCAAAAACAATGAATTAATCTCAAAAATCCATAGAATTTCCTCAAACTTCATAAACTATCAAATTTCCCAATTTTGATCCGAAACACGTCAAACCAAGTCCGTTTCTTACCAAACTCACTTAACACATATTGAACCTGTTCCGGGATCCGAAACTATAATACGGGCTCGGTAACACAGATCTCACATCAAAGTTCATTTTCAAAAGTCTTTATTATTTTCAGAAAACAATTTCCTTTAAAAATTCATTTCTCGGACTTGGGACCTCGAAATTCGATTTCGGGCATACGCCCAAGTCCCATATTTTCCTACGGACCCTTAGAGACCGTCAAATCATAGGTCCGGGTCCGTTTACCAAAAATATTGACCAAAGTCAACTTTATTCAATTAATGATCATAAATTCAACTGTTTAACACATTTCCACATAAAGGCTTCCCGGCTACGCGCCCGAGCTGCGCATGCACATTAAGGTGAGATTAACGGAGGCTTTCGGGGCCTTGGAATGCATTTTTTGCTAAATTTACACAAGATGGCCTTTTGGGTCATCACATGAGGCTTATAGGAATTTGCCTATGTGATCACGACTATAGGAGTGCGATCGCATAGAGGGTTGGTCTAGGAAGTGAACTATTTTAAAACGGGATTTTGGCCATTTCCTCATTCTTTCTCATGGTTGGGGCGATTTTGGAGGATTTCAAAGGGTGATTTTCATCAAGCATCAATAGTTTTGGGGCATTGTGCGTCCATTGAAGTCGTCGGAAGGGCTTGGAAACCGGTTATAGAATTTGAGAGCGAGGTAAGTCTCCTTTCTAACTTTATGAGGGGGAATTGTCCCCCTAAGTGAACTAATTAAGTATGTGCTATTATCTTCGGGGTCTACGTACACACGAGGTGACGGGAGTCCGTGCGTAGCTACTATTATGCCATGTCCGGGTAGTCTAAGACCCACTAGCATGCTTTACTGTTATACTGGTGACCTTGTCAATAAAATATAACGTGATGCTTTCAATTAGTATCTAAATCTCTGAGAAGGATAGAGTTTACTTTTCTTAATCACCTAGAAGGAGAATTGATTCTTCCTTGGATGATTGTATTTCATATAAACCTATCGAGTTTGGAACCCTGTCGAAATTAGCAAGTAAATCTCCAGAAATTTTTTAAATATTATACTCATGTTTATTAAAAGGAGAATTTTATCACTTCATTGAACAACTAATTTTCCTGATATAAATGTGGTTTATTGGTGTGAATATGTGTAACTTAGGGTGCCTGAGTCGCATGTATGATTCGCGAGCAGGATGACCCTGTATTTATGTATATTCATATAAGCACCTGATTCACAGGTATGATTCGCGAGCAGGATGACCCTGTATTTATGTATATTCATATAAGCACCTGATTCACAGGTATGATTCGCGAGCAGGTTAGCCTTCTTATTATTATGTTGACCGCGTCACATGATTGATTCGCGAGCGGGAAAAATAGATGCATCTATGGTTCGGGTCGTTCGACCCTCGACAGTGCACAATTTATGTTTATATTGGTTCGGGCCGTCGAACCTTGGTATTGCTTGCGCATGATATTTACTGCGTATTTGCTGTGATTTATATGTTTATCGGCCTAACGAAGTTTTAAATGGCCAGTTATGAGGAAGGTGAATTTATGTGTAAAATGTGAAATAAGTCTGATATTTTTTATCCCGGATTATGATTTAAATTGTCAACTGAAATGACGAAGATTTAAAGTATTAAATGTGAAAGGAGTTGATATTATTTATTTCTGATTTTAATAAATTGTCTATGGCATTCATGCTTAGTGTCTCACTTGAATATACTAAATTGACCTCTAGCAAGTGTCTAATTCGACCTCTCGTCACTACCTCTCTGAGGTTAGGCGGGTGACTTACTGAGTACACGTTGTTTTCGTACTCATGCTACACTTGCTGTGCATTTTCGTTGCACAAGTACTTTCATAGCGACATGGCTGGTCTGGAGAGTTAGGCGAGCTGTATCATCTGGAGGCGATCCGCAGCTGACAGAGTCTCCCTCATATTGTATTTATTTCCATTTTAAATTCCTTGTCCAATTTGTATTTCGGACAAGCTTTGTAATATTTGTGAAATTCTTAGAATTTGCTCATGTACTTGTGTCACCGGGTTCTGGGATGTGTTTGGGATTTAACTGAATAAATGGAATAGTTACATGTCATATTTATTTGAGAAATTTTTATTCGTTTTTATGACTTGTAAGTGAAAGGTAATAATTTTCGAAAAAAATGTTAAAACAAGAAATTATATCAACTAATTAAAAATTAGCTTGCCTGACGGTGGTGTCCGGCGCCATCACGACCTTAATAGATTTCGGGTCGTGACACTTTTATTGTTAGTTATTATTATTTTCTATGAGGAGTTCTACCTCACCTCTCACAAATTTCTAAAATACCAAAAGATTCAAATTCTTCAATTTGTTTTGTTATCTTTGAGTAATTGTGGTAAAAGTATTTTTTGTGTTATTTGTTTATATATTTGGTAACAAAAATAACAATAATTTTTATAAGATATTTCACGCCTCATAAATCATAATAAGGGCATATAAAAGCTTATGTGGAGTAGAATTTCTTTGTTTTATTGAGCTAGCTTAGTGGGATTAGCATTCGTTATTTTAGGAACTTCCATTTCTTTCTTTAATATTTGTCCAGTAACGAAAAATATATTATTTAATAATATTTATGTTATTTTTAAAATTTGCATATTCGTTGATATAGGTACACGCACAAAGCGCGTACCCTAAAACTAGTGATCTAATCTATTCTATATACTATATTAAAAGTACGAAGGCCTTTAGCGAAATGTCGTTCGTCTTTTTTACGCTAAACAAATATATTTTACATTGGATAAAATTGTAAAATAAAAAATTTCCCTAATATTTAGGAGTTCTAAATTAAAGTTAGTATTTGATGTCTTTTCCTAATAAGGATACAAAATATTAAGACAATAAAGGTAGGAAGAAATTTTTTTGTTGGTTTCCAACAAGGAAACATCACGATTTTGGGTAATTTTTTTTTCTTTGTCCTTGTTTATTGATATAAAAACCAATTTTGCCTCTTCATTTCTCTTTCATATAATTTATTTGTTGTTTTAAAATTTAAATGAAAAGTACTTTTTTAGAAGCTTGATTGTTAAATTCGTTTACTTCTGTTCTTAAAATTTTATACGGCATTAGGTTTTAGGGAAGAGTAATTATTTTTGGAAAAAAAGTAATAATTAATTTGTGATAAAAATTAGTTATCGTAATTTAATTTACAAAAATAACTAAATTATCTCAATAAATATTCGTGTTAAAAAAGAAACTAATATTATTACTAAGAATTGTTGTTGCATAATTTAACTTCAAACACGGGAATTAGTTATGAATTCAACTTGTAACTAATCAATTCTTTTTATTGATCTGTCACTATTTTTGCCACTGCATAGGATTAGCAATAATTTTTTTATTATTTAACTACATAATTTTTTTATTGCTAATTTTTTCCTTTATGTAGTTGATTTGTCTAGAATACATGGCATCTAGACGATTATTTTGAGACACGATTAATATAAAAGAAAAAAATATATATAATAGAACATTATACTTTCAAAATCATCTTGGTTGTTTCATGCTTAGCTTCTACTTTTTTTTTTTGACAAAACAGGCTCGTGTCATTTTCAAGAGCTTATATTTTAAAAAATTTATTTTTAAGGGCTTAAATTTTTTATAATTTTATATGCATCGTACATGATACACGCGTATCGCGCGTATAGTATATCAATCTATATCTATACTATATTAAAAATACGAAGGACTTTAAGCGAAATATCGTTCGGCTTTTTTACCCTCTTAAACTAGAGTTCTCACTGGACAAAATAGTCATTTGATTATTTTTTAAATATTTAGTAATAATAATCTAATTAAATTTCTAATATTTAGGACTTCGATATCAACTAAAAGTTTAATTAATAAATCTTTCCTTATTTGAATTAAGTGAAAACTACTAATATGTAGGAGTTTTAAAAAGGAGTAGAATTTTAATTAAATAAATATTTTTCTTTTGGTATTTATTATTTTGACATAAAAGATATTAAATAATCATAATTATTTAATAAAATTGTAAATCTTTGTACTAAAAATTATTTCTTTCCAATTTTTTGCATCAACAAGCATTTGCATATATTTGGAGTGTCCGTTTCGTTATGCTTTTATCTTTTTGTATTCTTTTCTTTATCTCTTTGTTTTTTTTTGAATTTATTTATGTAAGTTAAAAGTTCTTATCAAATTATCTTCTAGAATTTTATAAAATCAAATGTGGCTCATTAATACTTTTATTTGCACGAAGGCCCTTAGAAAAATATAGTTCTCCTTTTTTACCCTCTCAAACTAGAGTTCACACTGGACGAAATAGTCATTTGATTATTTTTCTATTATTTTGTAATGGTAATCTAATTAATTTCATAATATTTAGGACTTTAATATCAACTTAAAGTTTAATTAATAAATCTTTCCTTATTTGAATTTGGTGAAAACTGCTAATATGTAGTTTCCTTTAATGTTGCGAACAAATAATTACGCCTTTGAATTAACTATTTAACAAGAACTAAATCAATTATTTTTCATATTCATCATATAAGTAAAATTATTTTCAAATTGACAAACCGAATAGGATACATAAATTTATTTTTATAAGAATAGCATTAGCATATGAAAAAATTGGTTATAATAGTATTAAGAATCAAATTCCTGTAAAAACAAACTTGAAGCAATCATGAGGAAACAATAGAATACAAACTATATTCTAAAGGAATGGTCAATTATTATTATTATTATTATTATTATTATTATTACTATTATTATTATTGTTATTGTTATTATTATTATTATTATTATTATTATTATTATTATTATTATTATTATTATTATTATTATTTTATAAATGACAACTTCTCTTATGTTCTATATTAAAACTTTTTATGTCCTTTTAAATTTTTCTACGAGCATAACACCAACCTCTTCATTCTCAAAATGGCAGAGAAATTATTATTTTTAGTTTATTATTTGACAAATCTTTATTGGTAATAATATTTATATTTTCTTTTTGAATTAGATCATAGAAATAACAATATTCTTTTATAAGATATTTCTATATCAGTCCGCATGAACTACAATAAGACATATAGAAACTTTTATGAAAAGATTTATTTTTTTATTGAGCCAGCTGAATAATATATTTAGTAGCCATCATTTTCAAGAACTTATACATTTTTTGTTAGCTTTTATTTTAAAATCAAACACATTGTTTATTAATTTTTTAATGATTTTTTAAAAAAAGTATATTTTATTGATATAAGATGGGCGAAACCTACGACTAATATGATCAAACAAGCCCGATCATAATTTAATTTAATTAATATTTTTTAATATTAAATTGCGGGCAGGACTACTAGTTGAAAACAATAGAGGGGGATATGGCTAAATTGCGCCGAAGGGTGACACGTCATTAAACGCAACCCAGTTTTTCGATTACCCTCTCACTACCCTTGCCCTATATTCACCCGCCTAAGCTTCTTCTTCCTATCTCTCGAGCAGTCAGTCAATTACAGCAGCAGAAAATTAGGGTTTTTTTGAGCGCTTCTTCTCTTTCTCTCCTTCCGATCAATCAGCCATGGGTGACAAAACTGAATTCGATTCTCCCCATAACCAGATCTCCAAAGGTAAAATTAAATTCTAGTTTACTAATTTGCACTTCCTCAGCTTCAAATTAAACTTTCATAGATAGCATTCATTTTCATTTCTCCCTGTGTAACGCTATGAATGTGTCGAAAGATTGTACCTTTATGTGTGTTCTACTGTTTCCCCACTGTGGGTTTAGGGTTTTTCTTATATTGCTTGAGTTTCGAGAACAGAGAATGCAGTTTTTTGATTTTCTTGCTATAGGAAATATCACTCGATTATAAAGTGATGATTTTTATTTGTTTGATAATACGAAGATTCTGCCTCTGTTTGTTTTGATAGTTTATGACTATCAAGTTTGATACATTTCCTTTTTCCCCTACACATTTGTTCCTACCATTAATTTTATCCTCAAAGAAATCGACTTTATGTTGGTAGCTGTTAATGCTGCTTAGCAATCGGCAGGCTGGTCTCATGTTTGAGTGTTTTTAATGACGATTCTTTGATGATGTTGTATGTTTTGGTTAGTTGCTTTGTAGTGTCCAGATGCATTACTTTTATGCTCCTGATACTTCTTTTAAATGTTCATTAGGCTTGTTAGGTGTCTCACCCGCTCCAAAAGAAAGAGATGTGAGATTGGTTGTTGAGGTTGACCTTTTGTTATTTACACTCGTTAAAGTAAATGCCTCAATTACGCTTCAATACCAAATTCGTTGGGTAATCAATATGAATTAGTTGTTTCAATTCAACTCTATTCAGGTCTAATTACTTTCTGTAGTTAAAATACTCTTTATATAACCTAGGGGTTCTCTAAAGCTAAAAGTCCTCTAAGTCTCACACATAACATGGATATATGTGTCTCCACTCGAATAAAAAGACTTTGGCAAAGGCCGGATATAAAGCAAGAAGAACAAGGAAGCTTTAAACCCAACTAGCTATATATCACGTATATGGGTGCGTTGCTTCAGTTTAGTTTTGTTTTTAGTTAGGTCCGCATTTGATTCCATGAAATTGTAGGTCCTTCGTCAAATTTCTCTTTATGTTTTTTTGGTCTGCCTCTTTCTCTTTTATCAACTTTAATCCTCATATTGTCGCATCTAAGAACCATGCACGTGAAGATCTACATAGAACTTTGTCAAACCATGTGAGACTACTTTCTCTAATCTTATTCTCCATGTGTGATACTTTCAACTTTTGTTGGACGTGATGACTCTAATCTTGTCCAATCTTGTGTACCATATATCCATCTTAACATATAAATTTTTACAATTATCTATCTTGTGGATATATTGGGCCTTAGACACCCAACAGTCACTTCCAACATTCCTGGTCTGCAACTTTTTGCAAACTAATGTTGTTGAAGGCTTGCCTAAAGCACGCTTAGAACTTGAAGCTAAATGAAACCCAAATTGTGTGCTTTGCATTTGCGTCGCTTAGTTGGCGCTTTAGTGTAGGCATCAAGGTGCCAAGTCATGCACATCTTCACCAATGGGTTCAATCTTTAAGAGCACAAACTAGACAATCTCTCTCTCTCTCTATATATATATATATATAGATGTGTGTATGTGTGTGTGTATTGACAAAATGATACCTCATATGTTAAGAAAACTTCATGATTGAATTACTGATTAATGCTAAGAAATTTTGCAGTTTAGTATAAGAAAGGTAGCCATTGAAAACCTTAAAATACATTTTTTCATCTAAAGCAGAAATTTTTGATGGTCTTTCAATTGATTGACATGTTTTAACTACATATATATTGCTTATTTATAGTTCGTCCATTCTCTTGTCCAAATAATGATTGTTTGTCTGTATAGTTATATTTCTTATATTACATTTCCATTTTCTGGCTTTTCTTTATTGATACTTTTCTTTGCTAAGCCCATGCTTTAACTTGCGCTTTGTGCTTGAAGCCTCAATATACTTTGGCTCGTTTCACTTTTGACAACTCTGCTTGCCTGTCACGACCATTTGTCTGCACCTGTTTCTTGACTAATTTATGTGGGTCAAAATTTCAATTTTTTATTCTCAGAGGAAGCTTAATGAAGTATGTGAGAAACTAACCTCTTAATTATGACAAACATTGGACATGGTTACAACCATGTTAGACATAGCTTCATGCCTTCGTGTCTTTTGCTAGCCAGATGATGATAGTTTGAGTTGGAGATGAAAACTGGGGAATATCATTAGTGCAATGAGGGGAAAAATGAAGAAAACTTATATGGCTAACAAGGAGGGTGGCAGGATTTAATTTTCTTATGGCACATGATGTGGCTTAATAAAGATAGCCAATTTATACTGGTACTACGTGTTTCTCAATTAAGTTGGACATTTGAATTTCATCTGGTTTCAGTGTTGTTTCCATCATGACAACTGTTATCTTGATTCCAAGTGTACAGGTATATTGATGGTAATAATATGAAATAATGTTGGATTACACTCTAATTGAAATGAAGAACATATGTTGGGAAATGAATTTAGGCATGATTAAAGTGGCCTTACCAAAAAGAGAACCAGAGCATGTGATTTGTAGTATCTTTTTGTAGTTGTGAGAGATAAGAAGTGACTACTTCTGTGTGTAAGTTAGGTATCCCATGTTGCTGTTTGATTTATACAAATGTACTGCATTTTTTTGTAAAGCGTCAAATTTTCGTTGAGCACTACGAAATTGAAGGTGGGATGTTATCTCTTGAAGGTATCATTTTGTTTCTCTATTTTACATGCCTTTGATTAGTTACAAGACTTGCAAATTCGCTGCTCCTGTAAATAGTTTTTAATGTGGACCCTTGGAATTTCCATGAATGGTAGAGGTTTCATATAATTACTTCAAGGGTTTATGTGTAGCGTCTTATATTTTCCTTATTAACATTAGTGCAGAAATAATGAAAAGGGTGTTTTGATTCCAATTTGTATTTGTCGTCGTGCAAGATTGTATCTTTATTACTAAGTTATTTTTGTTTTGATACATGTAGATGTGCAAGGACCCAACAATTCCATCCCACTTTCACCGCAGTGGCTCCTGCCAAAGCCAGGGGAGAGTAAGGCTGGGATAGTTACCGGGGTGTGTTCATTATTGCTTTGGCTTTTCCTTGTTTAAACCCTGTACCATTTCCCCCTTTTTGAGAAATATTTTAGAGCTATGATTGATATAAGCAGTTGAGGATTTCTGCTTAAATTGTGTAGCGGTTTATTGAATTATTAATTCATAAATGAGTCAAATCACAAATATTTTGGTCATCTCTTGGTGTTTAAATGCAGGACAACCATCTCGGCACACATCCCGGTTATGCTATTCATTCAGAGTTAGCGAAATTTCCAGGGATGGGTGACGATACACATGATAATCAAAAGAAGAAAGATGTTTTTAGGCCATCTGTGCTCGATATGGAACCCGGCCGACGGGACCGCTGGCGTGATGAAGAAAGGGACACCAATTCTGCTGTTCGAAGGGACCGCTGGAGGGAGGGAGATAGGGAGCTTGGCGAGGGACGCAAGGTGGAACGCTGGTCCGACTCTTCTGGCAGAAATCATGGAGAAGGACGACGTGTTCCAGGTGAAAGATGGACTGATTCTGGAAATAGGGAAAGCAATCACGATCAGCGTCGAGAGAGCAAGTGGAACACGCGCTGGGGGCCTGATGAGAAGGAAGGTGATGCTGTGCGTGAGAAATGGAGCAACCCTAGCAAAGATGCTGAGATGCATCTTGAAAAGGGGTCTCCAGGTCTTGCCTTTTCTGGAAAGGATGAGAGAGAGGGTGACCACTATCGGCCATGGAGATCTACGTCTCACGGCCGAGGAAGGGCAGAACCTCTTCATCAGGGTTCGACGCCAAACAAACAGGTTCCTACATTTTCTCATGGCCGTGGACGTGAAGATGGGGCCACTACTACTTTTTCTCTTGGTAGAGGTCGTGTTCTCTCTGGAGCGAGCCCCGTGAATAAAGGCTCTCCTCATTTGCAGTCATTTGGCTCATTCTCAGAGAAAGCTGAAAGCCTGTCCTCTCCTTTACGATATAGCCGGATAAAAATGCTTGATGTGTATAGAGTGATAGACATGCGGTCCTGTAGCAAGTTTTCAGATGGAATTGTGCAAGTTCCTTCACTTACACAAGACGAACCTCTGGAACCTCTAGCATTATGTGCACCCAGTCCTGAGGAATTGGTAACATGATTTGAATATATTACTAAGTATAAATGGATTTTAATCTGATGTTCAGTTTGTTTGGATGAAGTCTAACTGCTCAAATTTATGTATAGGGTATCTTGAAGGGAATAGATAAGGGGGATGTTCTGAGTAGTGGAGCTCCGCAGGTTACTAAAGATGGAGCATTAGGTCGAAACGCAACTGATTATACGCAGCCAAGGCGTAACAAACTAGGTACTTATTGTTAGATCAGCTTTTTGGGATTTCTGAATCTAGATTAAGCTCTCAAATGAGTTGGTTTGTGCTACGGTTTTGATTGTCATCATTGTTTTCTTCAAATGCTCAGGTAGCAGAGAAGATTTATCACTTGATGATTCAAGAGAAGAAAGTATTGACAATGCCAAAGGTGCTTATTCGAACCATCCAGAATGCTTTTCCTTTGAAAAACTTCATTCATATGGGTCCAGTTCTAAATCTGAGAATAAGCAGAATTTTGTGAGGTTTTCTGATCCCAAATTAGGTGGTGAAGGTATATTTGTGGATTTTTGTCCCTTGATGTACTATATGCAGTTCATCGGGATGTAGTCAATTACAAATCTTAAATGTCACTAAGGTTTGGATGTCCTGTAGTTGAAATCTCGAGATCTAAATACATAAGCTAGTCTGTTAGTTGTATATATCTTTCAGTAAACAGAGTTGTCTTCTGAGAGAGTTGCTTCTGAATTATGGTGTTACTTGCTAAAAAGATCTGTCTATAATGCTTGTTTATCTATAATTGGGTTTCAGTAGATTGTTTGAACTTATTATTTATGTTCATTTTCAGTAGAAGACAATATTCCTCATAGAGAAAGCGAGTCTGTCAATAGAGATCCAAGCACACCAGGACACACACCTGGTCTCCATGGTGGCCTATGGCGGTCTCCTTCAATTGGTGCACGTTCACATATGGTGGCTAATGATGCTAGGGAAAGGCCATCTGATGTCGGGCCAAAAACATCTGACATTGGCTGGCTACAGAGCCAGAAGGATAAGAATACAGAATGGGAAAGAGATTTCACAGATCCCCCTTATGCCAAAGATGAAGGATCTAAATGGCAGTTTGGAGATCCTGTTCTCAAAAGGCAATTGTCTGCAGTCATGGACACGGAGTTGGAAACGAGGAAACTTTCACAGTCATCTCCGGAGGACCTAGTTCTATTATACAAAGATCCACAAGGTGCAATTCAAGGTCCTTTTTCAGGTAGTGATATTATTGGATGGTTTGAGGCTGGATATTTTGGCATAGATTTGCAAGTTCGATTAGCTGCTGCTCCGCCTGATTCACCATTTTCTCTGCTGGGGGATGTTATGCCCCACTTGCGTGCTAAGGCTCGGCCACCACCTGGATTTGGAGCACCCAAGCCAAATGCAGATGCTTCAGGGGGGTTGAACCTGAACAGCTTCACAAAACTTCATGCAGGTTCAACTGAGATTGATAAGTTAAAGACGACGGAACTGAATTACAAGCATTCAGCAACGGAGGCTGAGAATAGATTCTTGGAATCGCTGATGTCTGGCAAAGTGAGCCATGCACCGCTTGACAAGTTCGCTCAGTCTGAAGGTTAGTTTGGATGTTAGTTTTCAGTAGTATTCCGCTACAATTTTGCATGATTGTTGTCTATGCTCATATTTTGTTTCAATAATTGAAGCTTCAAAAATTGGAAAGATGTTCATTAATATTCAACTGATGCTTTGTGATTGCTTTTCTTGCTCGGCAGGCATTCCGGCTTATGCTGCAAATAGTACTGGTGCCGTTCCTCCTATTGCAGCTGAAAGTGGAGATAATCTGTATCTCTTGGCTAAAAAGATGTCTCTTGAGAGGCAGAGATCTCTACCAAAGCCCTTTCCTCTTTGGCCTGGGAGAGATGCACCATCTGTTGTTCCAAATGTGGATAATGTTCAGGATCCTTTGCCTCATTCAAAACTGCCTTTTATGGCTGAACATGTTCGCCAGCAGCCCCATAATCAGAATGTTGATTTAATGTCTCTACTTAAGGGTGTACCCGACAGATCAGCTGGCATTAGTAGCGGTGTCAGTGGATGGTCTAATTTCCCCGTCCAAGGGGGATTAGAATCGCTTCAGGAAAGGATGGATATGCATCAAAGTCAGAGTATGCCCCCTCAATCTGCATTTGGAATGCAACAACAAAGGCTACACCCGCAGAGTCCACCTATGACCAACTTACTAGGCCAAGCCATGGATAATTCTTCCAACATTTTGGCTACTGAGAAGCTACTTTCAGCTGGAGTTCAAGATCCACAGTTGTTAAATCTATTGCAACAACAGTACTTGATGCAGCTACAGTCTCAGGCAGCACTAGGAGGACCACAGCAATTGTCATTGTTAGACAAGTTGTTGATGCTCAAGCAGCAGCAGCAGCAGCAGAAACAGGAGGAACAGCAGCTAATGTTGCGCCAGCAGCAGCAGTTGCTCTCGCAGGTGCTGTCTGATCCGCATCCTCATCAGCGATTTGGCGAACAACCTTATGGCAAGTTGCCAACTCCTGGCATATCTGCGGGAAATGTGGATCCTACTCGTTTCCAGCCTTCACCTAATTTGTTTTCAATGAATACACAAGTACAACATCCAGTCATGGAAGAAGCTCATGCATCAAACTTTGTCTTGCCCCCAAGCATTTCTCAGGATGTCACCCAAATAGGTAATTCTGAGACCTCATCGTTGCCCTTGCCACATCAAATGTTTGGAGATGCTTCCAGTCAGAGGAGTTGGGGTTTTGTGGAACAAATTGATGATATTCAACAAAAGGCCCCAAGGATGGCAACAGCCTTGATTGACCCATCATCACATACAGAAATTGCCAGCAAACATCCCCTAGAGGGTGCGGAAAACATCGAACCTCTAGCCGTCACCACTCCTGAAATTGCCTCTCATTTTCCACTTGTTGAGCAAGTAGAAAAGTCTGTTATACCACCACCACCAGCAGCTGTCGATAATGACTTGCATCAGAAAAACAAACTTGAATCACTGCCAGCTGCAATTCCCTCGGAGCAGCAGGTTGAAAGAGATCCACACAATGGGCTGTCTGTCACAAAGGAACTGAAAAGTGTTGAATCACGGGAAGTAAAGAAATCATCTGAAAAGAAGTCGAAGAAGCAAAAGTCCACTAAGGGGCAAGCTTCTGACTTAACGAAGGGAGCTTCTAAGTTGCAGCCATCAAAGCCCTTGCAATCTGATGCCAAATCTGGTGCACAGTCTGTTTCAGGCGAAAAAACTACAGCTGTAGGTCCAGAAAAAAGAGATAGCAAAACTGAAGTAGCTTTTGCTGATGTTGTGGATGAATATCCGGGGCAAAAACCCTTGTCTGCTCACGCAACTGTGGAGACAAAAGGTGAAACAGGGCAAATTCCACCAGTTTCACAGTTCAACACCCAAGTACAGTCTGGACAGCGAGCTTGGAAACCTGCTCCTGGTTTCAAGCCAAAGTCATTGTTGGAAATTCAAGAGGAAGAGCAGAGGAGAGCACACGCAGAAATAGCTATTACGGAGGTTGCCACATCCCTCAGTTCCTTGAGTGAGTCTGCTCCATGGGCTGGGGTTGTTACTAATTCAGATCATAAATTAGTTAGAGATACTCAGCAAGATGCTGCCGACAATGATTTGAGTATGAACAATTCAGATGTTTCTCTCAACCAAAAGAGTAAGAACAATTCAGATGTTTCTCTCAACCAAAAGAGTAAGAAAAGTCAATTGCATGAAGTACTGGCTGACAACACTTTGGCCAAGTCAGGCGAAAGAGAGAGAGATTTTCCTGATATGACATTTGCTCCACCTTCTGTACCTGTCAACGACGATGACAACTTCATTGAAGCTAAAGACACTAAAAAGAGCCGCAAAAAATCTGCAAAATCTAAGGGTGCAGGAGCAAAGGTCTCAGTGCCCACTGCTGCTTCGGAAGTCTCTGTTGGATCAAGTCCTATTGACAAAGTCAGGAGCTCGCGCCAGGTACAACCAGATAAGGAAGTACTACCTGCTATACCATCTGGTCCTTCGTTGGGAGATTTTGTTGTTTGGAAAGGTGAGGCTACAAGTCCTGCTCCTATTCCTGCTCCAGCATGGTCTACTGACTCTGGGAAACTCTCAAAACCCACATCTTTAAGGGACATCCTAAAGGAACAAGAAAAAAAGGTATCTTCTGGACAGCAGCATATACCAGTGCCAACTCAGAAATCTGTGCCAAATGCACCTACCAGAGTTGGTGGTCCATCATGGTCTGTCACTGGTTCGTCGCCTGCCAAGACTGCATCTCCTATTCAGATTCACTCACAAGCTGGCGCTAATTCAAAGAATAAAGTGGATGACGATCTGTTTTGGGGCCCAGTAGATCATCCTAAGCAAGAGACAAAACAGTATAGCCCCCCCCCTCTTTCTCTCTTTTCCCACCTCCTTTCTTTCTCCCTTCTCTTTGTTGGTAGGACTTTATATATTGTAATGCTGCAGGTCTGAATTTCCTCAGCTTGGAAATCAAGGCAGTTGGGGAAGCAAGACCACACCAGTGAAAGGAAATCCTGGTAGTTCATTGAGCAGGCAAAAGTCTGTTAGCGGTAAGCCTGCAGAGCGTTTACTATCATCGTCTCCTGCATTAGCTCAGTCGTCCCTGAAAGGGAAGAAGGATGCCCTAACAAAGCATTCAGGTAACCATATGGTGTTTTTCAGTGAAGACCTAATGAAAATCTGAAGTATTGCATTGATTCTCATTAGAAAAAAAAATTGAAGAGGAAGGTTTTAATACACTTTGCTTCACTGTTTCAGAAGCAATGGATTTCAGAGAATGGTGTGAGAATGAATGTGATAGGCTCATTGGTACAAGAGGTATTTAATGGAGCTGCAGCTCTCTCACTTGATTTAGATATCTCTAGTTCTGGAATAAATTATCATCCCTTATATTTGAAGAAGAGCCTTGGTGTAACTGGTAAAGTTGTTACCATGTGACCATGAGGTCACGGGTTTGAGCCGTGGAAACAGTCTCTTGCAAAAATGCAGGGTGAGATTGTGTACGATAGACCCTTGTGGTCCGGCCCTTCCTAGGACCCCATGCATAGCGAGAACTTTGTGCACCGGGATGCCCATATTTTTAACTCGACGTCGTAGTAGTAAAATTTCTTGAATCTTTCAGTTTATTCTTTCGGTGATATGGCTCCTAAATCTTACTCGTAGAACAACCTAAGATTATAACAGTACATAGAACTATACAGACAGTCTTTTCTCAAAAAAGAACTATACTGACAGTTGTTTGATGTGATACCAAATTCTTGTTCCTTCAGATACCAGCTTTCTGGAGTTCTGTTTTAAGCAATCCAAATCAGAGGCTGAAATGCTTCTAATTGAGAATCTTGGCTCTTATGATCCTGATCATGAGTTCATTGACAAGTTCCTCAACTATAAAGACTTTTTGCCTGCGGATGTTTTTGAGATGGCCTTCCAGGGTCGGAATGTTCGGAAGGTCACTGGTGTAAATGCCAGAGATGTGACTTCTGACAGCGTTGGATTTGACCAGGGTAATTCAAGTGTGCAGGATGGGGCCACAAAAGGAGGAAAGAAGAAGGGTAAGAAGGGGAAGAAGGTTAACCTTTCAGATTTGGGCTTCAATGTGGTTAGTAACCGGATAATGATGGGAGAGATTCAGACTGTGGACGATTAGGTAGAATGAGGAACAGTACATACTTTGTGTTGAGAATGTTTGTAAATGCTTTAGGATTATCGAGCAACAGAAGCAGTACTATTTAATCTGCTCAAAAGCAATTTTTGTGATACTATTTCTGACTTTAGATCTTCTAAATCAGGTTCAATCAGGAGTAAACCTAGAGCTTTTTTTCGTGTTTGTCCTCCACCAGAAGTGTTTTGTAATATGGAACATTGTAATGCATCCTGAGAGATGCTTTAGCTCATGCGGGGTCAATAATCTCCCTGCATTATCATTTCCTTTTTATATTTCTCTTCTTGTCAAAAGTCATTGATTGTATTGCTCTCGAGTTTTTACATCCTTGTAAGTATGAGCCTTTTGAACTCCAGTTATTCTGCAGGACCTCTTGAAGGTTTATGCAAGAAAACTTATCTGCTTTTTTGTTATTCATTCTCTTGGTTCAAAAAACAAGGTTGTCGAATCTGGAATCGTGTTACTGAAATAACTGAAAAGAGATTTGGCAAAGATGGAAGACTCAATACCTTTCCTTTGCTGGTATTGGTGAATAGTGTCTTGGACTCTGCCTTCATATGTAGTGTCTCTATTCCTTTGACTTGCAAAATTGAAAGACTTGATATTGTGACAGCAATCTTTTAATGAAGTGGTTACGGGGATTACAATAATAAAGAACAAGCATTTTGGAGGGAAGTGATCAACCACAAATATGGACAGCAGGGGAGATGGTGCGCTAATCCATTAAGATCTGCTTTTGGTGTGGTCATGTGGAGATCCATTGGAGCTCACTG
This sequence comes from Nicotiana knightiana, assembly GCA_005239525.1. Lineage (NCBI taxonomy): Eukaryota > Viridiplantae > Streptophyta > Magnoliopsida > Solanales > Solanaceae > Nicotiana > Nicotiana knightiana. The sequence continues at coordinate 69,744 of ML396209.1, read as the reverse complement.
GTTCATTTTTGCTACAAATATTTGATATAAAGTGGGAGATGGTAGAAATTTTGGAATGATAGCCGGTTGGAACATGGGCGTCTTAAAGATTTCTTCTCAGATTTGTTTGGTTTGACTCTATCACCAGAAGCTACAATCGAGGATGCAGGGGAACAACAGGGTTGAAAATTAACTTTTAGAAGGCTATTCAATGATGAAGCTGCAAAGTTCTTTGAGGAATTTGAAGTGTTTCATGGCACAAGCACTGAAAACTCTTTAATATGGAGTGGCAACAACAGGGAAGTATCCACTATTATATCTGCTTCTTCAAGTTGAACTAGCTGGGGAAGAGTAAGAAAATTGTTTTCTCTGAAATGGTCCATCTTCTCTCTCGGTGCATATTAGCTTAACCTGCACCTACCATGGGTAAGAGAGCTCGGCGAAGGAGGCAGCTGATTCACAGAGTAGTAATGCTCAACGAGAAACCAAAGGAAGGATAACAACAACTGAAAATTCTGAAAGTAAGCAATTGGGCCCTATTCAATGAAACAGTACCAAAAATACCGGAAAATGAGAAACTCAAGCAAATTAAAGCAATTCAAGTATGGAATGAGGTCCAACAAGCATCAACAAGCAGCAATCCAACGGTGCATGTGAGTAATGGAAGGAAATCATGGTTAGATGAGGTCGATGTGGAGACTCAAGTGCAGGGGAAGAAGAGCTCAGTGTGGGACAACTTTGATATCACAAAAATATCAAATGCTGGGTATAAATTAGAGTTTGTTCAATCTAAAGCAACAGGTGAGTCTACTTTTGTTGAAATTGAGTTGGTTGACATTAGCACATAAATTGATTACTAGGGAATTGCCATGATGTGCTATGTGCTGGGGGCTCATCCACTGTTTGTTGTAATTCAAGGCTGCATAGAG
>ML396209.1:0-68447 GCA_005239525.1 Nicotiana knightiana | reverse complement strand
GGGGGGGGGGGGGGTAAACATGGTATAGATAGGATAGCAATGTTAAAAATGGGGTAATTGTTGTACGTTTTGACACTGCAATAGGAAAACAGGAGGTAATTGAGGGTGGCATTTGTCACTTTGACAACAAACCTCTCTTTGTCAAAGCTTGGACACCTGATTTGGATTTTACTCGTGAGGAGCTCCTTACAATACCAATTTGGATCAAACTGCCAGCATTGGGCTTCAAATATTGGAGTCCAAAAGGGCCAAGTAAGACATAGAGTCTAGTTGGTAAACCCTGATGGTTGACCAGAACACAGAAAAGAGGATTGGTCTGAACTTTGCTTGACTGTTAGTGGAGGTTGAAATAGATGCTAAACTACATGATGTGATGTTTAGGAATGAGAAGGGAAAGCTAATAGAGCAAAGAGTTAGCTATGATTGGAAGCCAACTCTTTATACCCATTGTTTAAAGTATAGGCATGAAGAAGGCGTATGCAGACTAAAGAAGAAAGCTCCAAAGAATAACAAATGAACAAACAACAGACAACAAATACTCAGGTGGAGAAGCAAAGATCAAGTGCAAAGTGAGAAGAACCATGAAGCTCAGAAAACAAATTCGAATGCCATAAGGATTACTATAGGACAAGGAGCTATAGGAAAAACACAACAATATGTAACAACGATGCAGGTGGTAACAAAGGAAAGAAATGCAGAACAAGGTTGGCAAATACCTAATAAATATGGCAAGATTGTGGCAAGGCACCTACAAATAGAGAAATCCAATTCATTTCAGATTCTTAATAAGCAAGAAGGCCTCAACCTGTCCAAGGAGGGGGGGGGGGAGAAGGAAGTAGTGTGGGTGGTTTAAGTATCCCTCATAATGGGGATGGTTAGTCTAATAAGTTGGAACATTAGGGGGATTAATGCTCCTAATAAGCAAACGAAGATTAAGCTCCTTTGGAATGAGGAAAGAGTAGGCTTGATAGGCCTGCCGGAAAGAAAAGTTAAAAAAGAAAAGATGGGTCAATTAGCAGATAAGATGTTTGCTGGGTGGAAGTTTGTAACAAACCTTAATTGTCATTACAATGGTAGAATCTGGATCACCTGGAGGCCAGATTATTACCAGATTATACCTAGGCAAATGACTGCTCAACTAATAACCTGTGAAGTATTGTATGTTCCTCTCCAACTATCATTTGAGGTAACCTATGTATATGCTTTTAATACAAAAGAAGAGAGCAAGGGACTGTGAGAAGATTTAATTGCTCACAGTAGAGGATGTAGTAAACCATGGATGGTAATAGGTGATTTTAACTCAGTACTGAATGCAGAGGATATAATAGGAGGGAATGAAGTGACATGGGCTGAAGTGGTGGATTTCTATAATTGTATAGTGGAGTGTGGATTGATGGAACTACCTGCACTAGGAAATAGATACACTTGGAGTTAAACATGAAGAGCACTGAATTTTTTCAAAAATTGATTGGATTTTTATTAATGAGCAATAGTTTGATACTAAGCCAGAATGCAATACAAGATTTTTGACAGAGGGGATTACTGATCACTGTCCTGCAAAGGTGACTTTGTGAAGGAGAGGCAGAGAAGTAGGAGATCCTTTCAATTTTGTAATGTATGGACTCAACATCCACAATTCATGAGCATATTCGATGAGGGTTGGAACTATACTGTGGAATGGTGCAAAATGTTTACAATAGTGATAAGATTAAAAATGTTAAAGATGTGATTAAAATCTTTAAACAAACAAGCATTTCATAACATAGTGGTTGAAGCCAATGAGGATAAAACACACTCAAACAGACCCAACTTCAACTGCGTAGATGTCCTACTAGTTTAGAATATCAACAAGCAGAAGTTAGTGCATATCAAAGTTCAGGCAATCATCTTACATAACTAGAGCTTATTTACAACAAAGGAGTAAAGCAACATGGATTAGATTGAGAGATGATAACACCAAATACTTTCACTCAGTAATCAAGCACAAGAAACTGAAGCAGGCTACTACTCAGCTCAAAGACAACTCTGATCTTTGGCAAACAGATCCTGATACAATTGCTGGTATGTTTGTTGACTATTATGAAAATCTACTAGGGAGGAAAGCAATTGAAAGGGTGCAAGATTTTAGTAGTATAATTAGAAAGTTCAGGCAATCATCTTACATAACTGAAGTGTATTTACAACAAAGGAGTAAAGCAACATGGATTAGATTGGGAGATGATAACACCAAATACTTCCACTCAGTAATCAAGCACAAGAAACTGAAGCATGCTACTACTCATCTCAAAGACAACTCTGGTATTTGGAAAACAGATCCTGATACAATTGCTAGTATGTTTGTTGACTATTATGAATATCTACTAGGGAGGAAAGCAACTGAAAGGGTGCAAACTTTTAGTAGTATAATTAGAAATGGGAACAGGCTATCAGAAAATCAACAACAAGAGATAATGCAACCTTTTATGGAAAGAGAAGTAAAGCATGTTATGTTTCAGACTGACAGTAACAACAGTCCTGGTCCCGATGGATTTGGGAGTGTATTTTACAAAGCAACATGGCCAATTGTGGGAGGAGATATCACTGCAGCAGTTCTAGAATTTTTTCAAAATGGGAACATGCTTAGGCAAATAAATGCCACTAACATTGCCTTGATACCTAAAGTGGAAGTTCCAGAAAATGCAACTCAATACAAGCCTATTTCCTGCTGTAATGTTCCATACAGGTGTATATCTAAAATAATCTGCACCAGGTTAAAGACAACAATCAGTCATATAGTAGCAAATAACTAGTCAACTTTTGTACAAGGAAGGTCCATGATGCACAATGTTTTGATATGTCATGACTTAGTAAGGCACTACAATAGGAAGACAACTCTTAGATGCTTAATGAAAATCGACCTTAGAAAGGCCTATGATATGGTAAGCTGGGAGTTCTTGGAGGACACTTTAAGAGGGTATGGATTTCCTGAAAAATTCATACATTGGATCATGGTATGTGCGTGTACTACTATGTTCACAATAAAAATAGACGAGGAGGGCCATAGTTAGTTTACTGGAAAGAGAGGTTTGAGGCAAGGAGATCCCATTTCTCCATTGCTATCTGTTCTTTGTAATGGAATACCTTTTTAGAACATTAAAGACAATCAGTAGATTATGTGACTTTAGGTTCCATCCAAGGTGTAAAGAGATTAAGCTGACACATCTCATATTTGCTGATGATTTGATGATATTCTGCAAGGGTAATATTAGCTCAGTAAATAGAGTAGTGAAAACCCTTGATCACTTCACTAAAGTATCTGATTTTATTGCCAATATGGAAAAATCTAGCATCTTTGTAGCTGGGGTTGAAGAAGGTATCAAGGACCAACTGCTGGAAAGAACATGATTTACTTCTGGAACATTTCCTATCAGACACTTGGGTCTGCCCTTATCTCCAAGGAAATGGAACAAGATGGATTGTCAAATGTTGATTGAGATGATCACTCACAGAATTAATATTACCTACTCTAAGCAATAGTCATTTGCATGAAGGCTTCAAATAGTAAATGCTGTGCTCTTCTCTATACATAGCTTTTGTGGGAATGTCTTCATTTTACCACAGAGTGTGGTAAAAGGAGTAGATAAGCTATGTAGGGAGTATTTATGGGGTAAAAATGAGGGACAGAAGAAAGGGGCTCTGGTTTCATGGGAAAAGGTGTGTTGTCCAAAGAACTTGGGGGTTTAAATATCAAAGGGTGAAAAAATGGAATATAGCCTCAGTAGGTAAACTAATATAGGCAAATGGCATTGAATAAGAAATGTTTATGGGTAAGGTGGGTTCATGGCGTATACATGAAAGTTGATCATCATATATGGGCTCATACACCTCTTATAGATAATAGCTGATATTGAAGGAAGATAAACTCAATTAAAGAAATGATGAAGGAATGGTACTTCCATGACAGATATACATTAACTTCAGAAGGGAGTTACTCAATCACTCAAAGCTATCTTGCTATAATTGGTCGACAACAGAAATTAAAAATTGTTGACTTAATCTGGATAGCTGTAGCACAACCTAAACACATGTTTATTTGTTGGCTTGCAACACTTGGGAGGCTGCTAAATAAAGACAGGTTTATAGGGATGCAATTACGAGTTGATAATATAAACTGTAATTTGTGTAATGAGGATAAACTAGAAACAAAGGACCACCCGTTTGTTGAATGAAACTGGATCAATGCAGTAAGGCAAGATATAAACCTGTGGCTAGGGCATGCAGTGCAGGTTGCAGAATTAAGCAAATGCTGGAGCTGATCAAAAGGAAGCATTGGAAGCAATTCAAAAAGGAAGTGATAACTGCAACTAATATAACAGTGATATACCATACCTAGAGAGCTAGGAACATAAAAAAATTTCAAGGAAGAACAGTAAATAGAGAATAAGTAGTTACACAAATCAAAAGGGAATTATAGAAATGATATAATTACTTCAGAAGTCGAAGAATGCACAAAAATGTAGGAGTTTGGTTAGAAAAATTATCTGTAATTAGTTGTTTTTCTGTTGTTGGAGGCCTATAAGTATGCGGACAGATTTAGGTGCTCTATAAGTGTAATCATTTGGTGATATCAATGGTAATATCCACATTGTTACCAAAAAAAAATTGAACTAGCTCTAGGTTTGCTGAAACCTGTTTGCCTTCGATGAAGTACATGTTTTATAACTCATTCTCCAATAATGGACAACAGGGCCCGAGCTAGCCTTGGATGCATATCTGGAAAATCAAATCATCATTCAAAGTGGTTTGTCTTTCCTAGTTAGTGTCCAAAAGACATGTTTGACTCGTGAGAATCTGCAGAGAAAGGGAATCGAATTAAACTCGAGATGTTTCTTTTGTCCTGCATAACGATCCGACCGGTCATTTTGAGATCTAGCGTGTCATTCAGTGATATGAGGCCTTGGGCAGCTTCACTTTAGGTATTATGACTTGTACGCGTGGTCTGAAGGTTCCAGCAAGTTTGTATGATAATTTTAGACTTGGACGTATGTTCAGATCAGGTTTTGGATGGCCGCGAGCGTCAACGCCTATTGTGGAAGTTATCATTTTGGAAGAATTTCATGAATTTGGGGTGGAGGTGTATTTTCATGTTATCGATGTCATTTTGGGACTCCGAGCCTAGGAATAGCTCCGTAGGTTGATTCTGGTATTGGGAGCGCGTCCAGAAGTGGATTCGGAGGTCCGTAGGTTATTTTAGAGTCATTTGGCTAAAGTTGAAAATTTGAAGGTTTTGTAAAGTTTGGCCGGAAGTGAAATTTTATATCAGGGTCGGATTCCGATTTTGAAAGTTGGAATAGGTCTGCAACTTCGAATGTGACGTGTGTAAAATTTGAGGTCAATCGGACGTGATTTGATAGGTTTTGGCATCGAATGTAGAAATTTGAAATTCTCAAGTTCATAAAGCTTGAATTGGAGTGCGATTCATGATTTTAGCGTTGTTTGATGTGATTTGAGGCCTCGAGCAGGTCCGCATTATATTTTGGAACTGGTTGGTGTGATTGGACGGGGTCCCAGGGGCCTCAAGTGGATTCCGGGTGGTTAAGGGATTGAATTTTGAAGTTGAGGAAGAACTGAAGTAGCTGGGCATATGGTGTAATCGCACCTGCGTCAAGAGGGCCGCAGGTGCGAGAGATGGATCGCAAGTGCGGGATGAGCAAAGGTCACTGGGAACCGCATAAGCGGAAAAATGTGCGCAGGTGCGATGTCAGTAGCCACAAAAGCGGCAAGGACCGCAGGTGCGGAAGGAGAAGCCGCAGAAGCGGGAGTACAAATGCGGCTGGTTGACCGTAGGTGCGAGTGGTCGGGCTGGGCAGTGTGTTTTATAAAAAAAAAAGAGTTTTTGGCTCATTTTTCACAGATTTTCACTTTGGTTGGGCGATTTTGGAGTTCGTCATCAAACATGAGATAAGTTAATCCCACATCTTGTAAGTTACATACATAGTTTTATTGTGGATTCAAGCATGAAAATTGGTTGAAATTTGGGATTTTGAAGAAAAATCTAGAAATTGGTATTCTTGGATTTTGACCACGATTTTGGACATGGAATTGAGAATAAATTATATATTTGAGTTCGTGCGTTTATGGGTAAATTTTATTTTCGAAATTTTTTGGAATCCGGGCATGTGGGCCCGGGGATGATTTTATTGACTTTTCAAGCGAAGTTGGAAATTGTTGTAAATAAGATTATAATGAGTATTTGAGTATGTATTAATGAGTTTGCATAATCATTGACTAGATTTGGGAACGTTGGGCATCCGTTTGAGTCGTGGGAAGGGCTTGGGAGCCGGTTATGGAACTTCGAAGTGAGGTAAGTCTCCTTTCTAACCTTGCAAGAGGGAATTAACCCCATAGGTGAACTAAATGATTGTGTGCTTCTATTTATGGGGGGATACGTACGCACGAGGTGACGAGAATCCGTACGAAGCTACTAATTATGCCTATGTCCGGGTAGTTTTAGGTTTACATCATGCCTTGTTGATATTATTATTGATTTATGTTTATTGTTTGCCTTGAGAGGGAGCGAGATTGAGTTTGCTTATTAAATGTTTTGAAAGGAGTTGAAATTGAAGAACTTATGATTTAAAAGGTTTCATTTGAAATTTGTAATTTCGAAAAGGATTCAAGAGTACTATAATAGCTCAAGAAATCTATGTGTAACCGCGTCACATGTATGTTTCACGAGCGGGGTAATTTCCTTAAAAAGCTACAAGCTGAATTTCCCTTATTTTGAAAAGAATCAAGAAAGAGATATAATTTTAAATGTTAAATTTATATTTGACCGCGTCTCACGCATGATTCGCGAGCGGGTTATTTTCTTCTACTACTCTTATGGAATCAGACCGTTCGCTTCGGCAGGATTTATGTACCACACTCTCATAGGAGCGGGCCATTCGCCTCGGCAGGTTAATAAATGCATCTATGGTTCGTGCCGTTCGACCCTCGACAATGCACAGTTTACTTTTATGTTAGATCGGGCCGTATGCCTCGGCATTTCCTATATATATATATATATATATTGTCCTCATGGAATCGTGCGTAATATTTGGCTAGAAGCCAATGTATCTGAGGGTTTTCCCTTTGATTTGAATTATGACAACCTCTTTGATGAAGTCCGCTATATCTTTGTATATGCTCCGGTTACGGAGGGAACTTGCTAGTTGAGAGTTGAGTAAATTGTAAAGAGAGGAATTATACCACGTATTTCATACATGGTTATTTTATATATTTACTCTGTTTCATATCTATTCACTTCTTTACTGTACCTGATATTATTGGACCACTAGTAAGTGTCGAAGTTGTCCCCTCGTCACTACTTCTTCGAGGTTAGACTGGATGCTTACTGGGTACGCATTATTTTCGCACTCATACTACACTTGCCGTACATTTTGTTGTACATGCATATATGCATTTAGTGGCCTTGTGGACGCAACGACGTGGTTGACACGGGGACTTAGAGGAGCTGCATCTTATGTACGATCCGCAACCAACAGAGTCTCTTTCGCAGTATTGGTATTTCCCTTTCTGTCCAAATTGTATTCCGGAAAGTTATCGTATTTTATTTTATTTCTTAGTAAATGCTCATGCACTTGTGACACTAGGTTTTGGGAAGTTGGCATTGATTGTGATGACGAATTCGTGCGTTGCTGCCATGCAGTGTATGTGTAATGATATGGTGCTTGCCTATGCGACGAAACAGTGAATTAATTGGAAGGAGGTTTACTCAGTGCATAATTCAGAGATTCAGTATTTTATTTTCGGTGAGGGAAAAGCAATCGGACTAGGAATGTTTAGATTGGGGTTGATGGAGTGAGACTAGGTATTTTTGAGCATGGTGGAGTTCCCATTTGTGATGTGGTGCCGTTGTCCTGGATGAGTGTGCTAAGTTCGCCGGTGTTATCGTTTTCTTACATTCGCCTGCGCAGTGGAATNATATATATATATATATATATATATATATATATATATATATACACACACACACACACACTCACTCTCTCTCTCTCTCTCTCTCTCTCTCTCTCAAAATGGTACATATGCATCATCATTTAGCTTATAAGCACATACAAATATTTTTCATAGTTTTCCATAATTTTTAAAGCTTTAAAATTGCTTTTTCTTGCATTTAAATTACTTGAATATTTATTAATTACCGCTTCAGTTATTTTGTGATGATTTAATTACCTAAAAATATTATTTGTATCCATAATACATGTTTCATATATTTTTATTTATTTTTTTATAATTACATTAGTATTTTTAGGCCATTTGCACAAACTTGCAATAATAGCCTATATTTTACAACTTTACTGCATTGTCATTTTATTCAAGTTTAAAATAATATTTTACATTTTTATGTTATTCTAATATTAAGATATTACTTTTCATAAATATCATTTTTATAATTTATTTAATTTTTTTATTAAATTATTTTTCTTAAATCTCCTATTTTAAAATCTGGCCCAAAATTGGGATTAATTTCGGATCAGACAAGCCCCAAATCACTAGCCCAATCCCTAAGCCCAATCCAAACTCCCCTTTTATCCCCAACCCAATCCAAAAAAAAAACCTGCCCCATTTATTTTTAATCCCAGCCGGTGATCTCTCAGGATCAACGGCCCCCGTTCACCCCCTCTCTTTAATTACTCAAACCCGCCAAAACCCTACTATATTCCCTTAACCTGCCGCCCCTAAATCCTGTCTACTCTCTCTTCTTCTCTGAGAAAACCTAGCCGCCCCCTCTCAAAACCCTTGTCGTAATCCCTCTTCTAGTGGGATTTCCCTCTCAGTTACTTACCATATTATTATGTTTTCGCTATTGGTTGATTCTTTATGGTATTACCTAGTACTTGCCTAAACATGGAAAGTATTACCACTCCGATTCTGTCCGATGACTCCCATCNTAATTTCCTTAAAAAGCTACAAGCTGAATTTCCCTTATTTTGAAAAGAATCAAGAAAGAGATATAATTTTAAATGTTAAATTTATATTTGACCGCGTCTCACGCATGATTCGCGAGCGGGTTATTTTCTTCTACTACTCTTATGGAATCAGACCGTTCGCTTCGGCAGGATTTATGTACCACACTCTCATAGGAGCGGGCCATTCGCCTCGGCAGGTTAATAAATGCATCTATGGTTCGTGCCGTTCGACCCTCGACAATGCACAGTTTACTTTTATGTTAGATCGGGCCGTATGCCTCGGCATTTCCTATATATATATATATATATATTGTCCTCATGGAATCGTGCGTAATATTTGGCTAGAAGCCAATGTATCTGAGGGTTTTCCCTTTGATTTGAATTATGACAACCTCTTTGATGAAGTCCGCTATATCTTTGTATATGCTCCGGTTACGGAGGGAACTTGCTAGTTGAGAGTTGAGTAAATTGTAAAGAGAGGAATTATACCACGTATTTCATACATGGTTATTTTATATATTTACTCTGTTTCATATCTATTCACTTCTTTACTGTACCTGATATTATTGGACCACTAGTAAGTGTCGAAGTTGTCCCCTCGTCACTACTTCTTCGAGGTTAGACTGGATGCTTACTGGGTACGCATTATTTTCGCACTCATACTACACTTGCCGTACATTTTGTTGTACATGCATATATGCATTTAGTGGCCTTGTGGACGCAACGACGTGGTTGACACGGGGACTTAGAGGAGCTGCATCTTATGTACGATCCGCAACCAACAGAGTCTCTTTCGCAGTATTGGTATTTCCCTTTCTGTCCAAATTGTATTCCGGAAAGTTATCGTATTTTATTTTATTTCTTAGTAAATGCTCATGCACTTGTGACACTAGGTTTTGGGAAGTTGGCATTGATTGTGATGACGAATTCGTGCGTTGCTGCCATGCAGTGTATGTGTAATGATATGGTGCTTGCCTATGCGACGAAACAGTGAATTAATTGGAAGGAGGTTTACTCAGTGCATAATTCAGAGATTCAGTATTTTATTTTCGGTGAGGGAAAAGCAATCGGACTAGGAATGTTTAGATTGGGGTTGATGGAGTGAGACTAGGTATTTTTGAGCATGGTGGAGTTCCCATTTGTGATGTGGTGCCGTTGTCCTGGATGAGTGTGCTAAGTTCGCCGGTGTTATCGTTTTCTTACATTCGCCTGCGCAGTGGAATGTCACAAATGGTTTCAGGGAGGCAGTTGTCAGAAATCGCGGTGCAGTGGTTCGGAATCGACTTGGTGTTCCTATTTTTGATGGCTCGAGGAAGATGGACTTCTAAGAGGTTTAGAGTTGGTAGCAACTCAGTGTTCGGGCGTTACGGAGATAGATTTGGAATTGGCGCAACAACTGGGCAGCGAAGGATGAGGAAGGACATGTGGAAGGTGTCTTACAGTGGTTAAATTTGTAGAAGATCGGGTGTAAGAAGCTAAAGTCCAGTGGTCGCTTATAGGAGAGGGTTCGACCAAAGTGGCAGAGTGGTGTTGATACCTANTATATTTTTATTTATTTTTTTATAATTACATTAGTATTTTTAGGCCATTTGCACAAACTTGCAATAATAGCCTATATTTTACAACTTTACTGCATTGTCATTTTATTCAAGTTTAAAATAATATTTTACATTTTTATGTTATTCTAATATTAAGATATTACTTTTCATAAATATCATTTTTATAATTTATTTAATTTTTTTATTAAATTATTTTTCTTAAATCTCCTATTTTAAAATCTGGCCCAAAATTGGGATTAATTTCGGATCAGACAAGCCCCAAATCACTAGCCCAATCCCTAAGCCCAATCCAAACTCCCCTTTTATCCCCAACCCAATCCAAAAAAAAAACCTGCCCCATTTATTTTTAATCCCAGCCGGTGATCTCTCAGGATCAACGGCCCCCGTTCACCCCCTCTCTTTAATTACTCAAACCCGCCAAAACCCTACTATATTCCCTTAACCTGCCGCCCCTAAATCCTGTCTACTCTCTCTTCTTCTCTGAGAAAACCTAGCCGCCCCCTCTCAAAACCCTTGTCGTAATCCCTCTTCTAGTGGGATTTCCCTCTCAGTTACTTACCATATTATTATGTTTTCGCTATTGGTTGATTCTTTATGGTATTACCTAGTACTTGCCTAAACATGGAAAGTATTACCACTCCGATTCTGTCCGATGACTCCCATCTCTTGAATCTGGACGATATTCCGTCTACACACGTTTATTCTACACCGTGTGAGTCCGATTTTGTTTATATTTTGTTGATTCTTACTTACCCTAAAACTAGGGTTTACAGATTTTATTCAAAACGAACCAAAATTTGTTCAAGTATATGATTTTGAGTGTTATCTTGTCTATATTCGTCCTATTATGTGTGGGTTTGATTTTCTTTTGTTTAGATTCTGCCGATTTTTCACTTGCCTTAAAAGTTAGGGTTTTCAGATCTTTTTTTTAATTAGTTCAATTCTATGATTTTGGTGCTATTTGTGTCTCTGTTCATCTTTGTGTGTGAATATTCTGTTAATATTTTGTTTTTCCTAAAATTAGGGTTTACTTATTTTTTTCCCTAAATCCGATTTTTATTTGATTCTGCATGATAACTTCCTTATTTGTGTTTGATTTTACACTATTCCTTATTTACTTGTTCGATCTCTGTCACTATATAAACCCCTCCCTATTCCTCTTTAAGATAGACTTGGAATCGCTATAATCCCACTACAATTTAAGCTTTATTCTGTCATTTCTCCATTATCTTGTTCTATACTTTGGTTCTTGGCCGGCTGAAAGCCAAGGCCACTAAATTTTGGGCTCTTGCTTCTCGTTGATGTTCAGGACACTGTGGAATTTTGTTCTTTCTTGTATTTTTGTTTAACTGGTGAGTTACTGAACCTTTGTAATTTCGTTCCTATGTGTCTTCAACTTGCGTATGCTTACACTTCTGAAGTTCAAAGCTTAATGTGTTGCTGGGTTACTCTTGTGTGCAATTCTATTTACTTTACCTCAGTTTTAGGTCTCTTTAACATTTGACTTCATAATGTTGCTAGTTTGAAGCATGCCTAAGCCTAACTAGAGTAATTAAGATTCTCTTTATTCCATTTAGCCAATGTGTTATGAACTACCGCTGTGTGTGACCTTTGCACTTGTTAGCATCTCTTTGGTGTTTAATTCTGCTTAAGGTTGTCCATTCTGTTATTTGAATATGCTCCATCTGCATAATTTGGACTTCCTTTAGTTAATTGGTCTATTAGGTCAAACGTGAATGCTTACACTTACTGTATGACATAAGTTTATCTTCTCTTTCTGTTCCGAATCTCTATAATGGAAATCTTGCATATGTAGTATGTTTTAATTCTTTGTTAGGATCCTATTAGGATCCTGTTCTATCAACCATGACTAGTTCCCAATTTATATACCCCTCAACATGTTTTGGCTCACTTGATTCACCAGTAGTTGTCATAATTTGTGCTTCCCTACCGTGTCTAAATGTTGTTCTACTGCCTGATGTGAAGTTAACATGGCTATCTTATAGCCCTGGGATATATACTTAGCATAATTTGGAACTTTAGGTTTTCACTTATTTGGTATTATGTATCTGTACATGATGATCTTTGTCAATCCTACAAACTGGTTATTTCCCTAACTTTGTAAATATGTGACTGCCTATGTGCTAAGTGTTGAACCTGTTTCTATGTCTTTACTAAGCTTGGTTTTTAAATCCTGTGACTTGTTCGATTATATGCTCTATATGATCAATTTAGTCATGTCTGTTTAAATTATAAGTGTATCCCTCAATTCTTGTCTCTCAACCTTGGTCCACTCTCTTTCACTTGTTACCTGGGCTCTTTTGAGTTCTCATTCTTAGCCGGCTGAAAGCCAAGGCTACCTAGGTTCTATCATTGACCTCCCTAGTGTGATCACTTCTCGGGGTCCAATTGAGACCCTTGCGCACTCTGACACACTAGGATTGGTCCTTAGTCATTCCATGAATTTCTTCTATTAGCCTCCTTAGTGTGAGCACTGCCCTGGGTCCTTGAAGCCCTTGGGAACTCTGACACACTAGGGTCATGGTTCTTTTCCACCTTCCTAATTTCTCAACTCTGCTTTTCACCTAGTGGTTGAATCAATTGGTTTCTAGATTTCTTATGTAAATGAAGATATGATTTCTGGGCTGTTGTGAACTATTGGACTTGAGAATGAAGTCCTGGCTAGGCTGGGTATACTTTGGGCATGCTGTGGGCTCACTATAGCTATGTTTATTCTGTAATTTATTACATTCATTGGGTCTATAATAATGTTGTAATAACAATTGGGGTATTAGTAAAAATTGGGAAAATGAGTTTATTTTAACATTTGCATGAAATGGGTAGAAATCATATCTATTGGTCTTTACTTTGCTCAAATGTTCTGCCATTGTGTGTGTTAGATAACCTGCCTACAAGTATTTAATTTGTTTGACATATTCAGCTTCTACATGTCAGATATCATGCCTATAGGATCTAAAATCAGTGTTAATTATTGATTATCCTGCTCGCTTCCTTTAAGTGCTAACGTTGAACTTTCGACACTGTGTCATTTCCACTATTAGAAAGCATACCTATAGGATCCAACTAAGCAATTCTGAATATTCTCCTGTGGTTACCATCGCCAATTACTTCATAAATCACCTAGATATAATTCCTATAGGTTTAACCTCTTATAACCTATAATCAGTAGGCAACTACGTAGTCATTTAGAAATCGTATTTAAAAAAAAAATGGTACCTCGCGTATGAAATTGTCTGCATATTGAAAATCCAGAATCACATAGAGATCATGTCTATAGGATTTAATGACTTTAACTTGTCTAAAATCTGCAACTGTCAAACTCCAATTTATTTACGTGCATTTGTTGTCTAAGTGCGGAGGCTAACTTGAGCTCTTATTTGCTTTTACATGAAAGTGCAACTTGTTTTGTATGTCGCCTAGTTTTATCATTTTTGAGCAACCTAAGTTAAGTCTAGACCCATCAAAAATAGAGGTCCAAATGCTTCCTGGACTATAGGTATGGTACGGGTAGTGCATGTCGCGCTCCCTTTCTCTCGCGAAATCGGGTTTCGACATTGACAACTCCTTTTAAGAAGGGAAAAGAATTGGTTATCGAGAGTCGCCACCTAACAGATTAAGGTTTTTTAGGGCACCTATTGCAAATGACTCAGATTATACTAGATTGCATCACTAGAGATCGGGTAAGGGCTCAAATTAGCTCGAGGGGAAGGTATTAGGCACCCCTCGAGGTTCACAACGGTGGGTCCTGGCCGAACTTAACTTATGTGAATAAGTCTAAGAAAGCGGAGTGATTATTTAATAGGGATGGGGGGTCCAAAAGTTTTTAGCCTATAGGATCACCCCATGCAACATAAATAATACTTCGTAACTCCCCCAAGGCGGGGGTGTTACTCATATTATTCAGCGGACACAGACTATCATCTCCTGCTACCCGATTACTATCTTTAAGTTTATAAAGCGCTCTAATCAATTCTAACTCGTGTCCTATGCGTGCACTACTTGTCCCTTACATATGGTCCTGGAGGCATTGGGACCTCTATTCTTTGGATGGTTCTAGACTCAACTTAGGTTGCTCAAAATTGTAAAACTAAGCAACATACAAAACATATTGGAATTTTCATACAAAAGCAGATAAAGGCTCAATTTATCCCCCACACATAAGGCAACAAATGCACGCATGCAGATTGGCATGTTGACAGTTTAATCAGTTAAGGATATTGGATCCTATAAACACGATTTCTACGTGATTCTGGATTTTAAACATGCTGGCAGTTTATGCAAAAAATCTCTAGGTAATTCTGTAATGTAAATGTGCTGACAGTAATTCCTAAGTGATCCTGTAATTGCCTATTGATTTCAATTAAAGTGTTTGAACCTATAGGCAGGTTATCTAAGTGATTTAATCGACAACTGGAAACAGAAAAGCTCAGAATTATTACTTACTCCTATAGGCATGCTTTCTAGTGATAATTAACAAGGCATTAGGAAGATTCCATTTTTCGTATTGGCACAAATGATAATTATCCTTATGAGCATGAGTTCTACGTTTCGTAATTGAGACTGCTTATTAATTCCTGAAGACATGCATATTAACTAGGCGATTGTGACAATTGATTAAGGCCTATAAACATGATTTCTAAGCAAAACAGATATGAGTACGCTGTAATTTAAACTAGATTATTGCATTTTCTATAGGCATGGTTTCTAATCGTGCGAAGTAAGGTAAATAAGATATTCACATAATTTTGTTCGAGGCAAAATGAAATCCCTATAGGCAGGTTTTCTAACATGCGGGGCATACTTAAACATTTAGACATATTTTAGCACACAATTTCTGGGCATAAAACAAAAGCTATGGGCATGTTATCTAACATAATAGTAGCAGAAAACGTAAAGGCATGTTATATAACATAATAGAAGTAGAAAACCAAAAGGCATGTTATCTACCCTCATAATATCAAATAAACCCATGCCCCAATTTTATTATCACCCTCAATTGTTATACAAATAATTATTACGGACCAGAATCAATTAAATAAATTACAGAGTAGTAAACTATAGGAAGCCCTCAGCAAGCCTAAAACAACATCTGTATGGGCCAGGCCCTTCAATTCACAACTTCTCCAAAATCCAGTGTTCATAGAACCACAAAGTGATTGGCTCAATTATGTTTTACAGCACAAGCATACCAAGCCCATTCCTCTAGTGTGTCAGAGTTCCCAAGGGCTTCATTAACCTCGGGCAGTGCTCACACATGAGTAAAAAGATCAGAACCAATTCAAGGGAAAATTATTGACCAAATCCTGGCGTGTCAGAGTTTACGAGGGTCTCATAGGAACTCTAAGCAGTTCTCACACCAAGAGGTCCAAGGCAGTACACAAATTTGTTCAACAAAGATTATGGGATAGAGTGCATGACAGGATTTGGAGTCAGACTTAGGGGTGGAGTCACACACATAAACAAAGATAAACATTTTGAAACCAATAAGCTAGAAACTGACAAGTTTGAAACTTTAACAAGGTATCAAAACATACTTCACACACCGTAAAGGATTCAGATTAGGGTAAGTTATGAAAACAGCAGGCTGGTGATTAGTAAGAACTAATAGCACAGTGAGCACATGAGTTAATGGAATGACATACTGATAGATTCGAAAATAAACATAAGAGATACATGCTGAACCAGTTTTAAGAAAAGATAGTAGACATACTTGAAGATAGTCTTAAGTATACATAATTAAGCAGGTTCGATCAATTAGTCCATTAATTTAAACAAGTCTAACATACATAGAGCAAGGAATCTAGTAGAATATTGAACAATTGAAATGGTATAGAGGTTTCAGTGATTTACTAGTTCGAATTTAACAGAGAAAGGTTAAGCAATGAGGCAGTGATCATCAATAACAACAAACAACAATGGAGATTTCTGGCCTTGGCTTCTAGCTGGCCAGGAATCAAAACATAATATAATAGTAGTATAGAGTACAAAGTTTTATAGTAGTGAAAGTAATTTCGAGTTCTTAGTTTTGTCCTAAGGGAAAACAGAGGAGGGGTTTAAATAGCATTAGACTAGGGTGCATAAACATGGAAATAATCAATCAACATATTTAAGGAAAACTCAAAATATTATTAAGGCAAGCCAAGAAGAACAAAACATAAACGCGTACCACAGTAATTTAGGGAATCAAAACAGGTATGAGAATCAAAGATCTTAGGTAACAATTAAGGCAAGGGCCATAAATAGAGAGACACAATCAGTAAGAAAAGCGAAATAAGAATCAGAATCCTAATTTTTAGGGTAAGTAATTAGTCAGAATAATCAAAGGAAAATAACACGCATATAGACAGATATAGGAAAATATTGAAGAAAACATGTTAACAAAATAAGGATCATAACAGATCTGACCCCTAATTTTAGGGCAAATAAACTGGTCAGCAAATTCACAAAAAATCCCAACAGAATGCATATAGACGGATATAAGGGAACATAAAGGAGATACTCAACAAAAAATAGAACCAGAACAGATCATAAAAGATCTGAGCCCTAATTTTAGGGCAAGTAAAAATTAGATAAAAAACTTTTAAATAAAAAATCGCAAAGAAACAGACATGCGGAAACATAAAGGAATTTTTTAACAAACAATAAGAAAAATATTTAAACAAATCTTAAAATATCTAAACTCTAATTTTAGGGTAGATACAGAATCAAAAGAATTTAAGAGATTCGTACCCAAAGAGGTGAAGAATGAACATAGATGAGAAAACGGGAAGAGTTCGAACCAGATTTGGTCCGAAAATGGAGAAATCGGCTTGCCATGTTAGTAAAGCTACTAGGTTATCCCATAATCGAGTAGCCAGTAGAAAGATAGGGCCAATAAAGTAAGAAAATCATTAAGGGATTCCATATCTGGTTGGATTAAAAAATAATTAGGGGGGTGATGACGCTTAGGGTTTCAGAAGGGAGGAGAGGAGGGAATTCAGGGGCGGCGGTTTAGAGAGAATGAGGGGCTAGGGTTAGGGGGAGTTAAGTTAAAAGGGGTGTGATGAATGTGGACCGTTGATCTTGAAAGATCAACAACCAGGATTGAAGGAGGGATCTGGGTTGGGTAAAACGGGTATTAGGTTAAGGGTTTGGGTTATTTCGTTTGAGCTGGGGTATTTGGTCTAGGATTTAGGTAGTTGGGCTGGGTAATTGGGTTGGTTTGGGTAGCTTAGGTTCGAAAATGTTTACGGAAAATGGGCTATTATTTAAATACTCAATTAAATTAGTAAATAATTCATAAAAAATAATAAATAAATAATAAAAATATTATTTGTTCATAAAAAATGTTAATATAAATTATTTAACACTATAAAAAAAATAAAAAGTTATTTTTTTGCGTAAATAAAACAATTATAAGTATATATGGGCTATTATTGCAAAATGTGCCCTTTTAGCCTTATAAATGCAAATGTAATTATAACAAATGCACCAAAAATATTTAAAACCTAATATGAATGTAAATGATGAATTTAGATGATAAAATCATCATAAAATAATTTGTGATGCAATTAATGAGTATTTATCTAATAAAATGTAGGAATAAATTGATTTAAAAATCTTTAAAATTATAGAAAATAAGGAAAAAATGCTTGTATGTGTTTATAAATCAAATGATGATGAGTATGTACTATTTTGAAAGTATATATGTATATTTAAAAAATATGAGGAAAAAATTGGGTATCAACAACTGCCTCTCTTTACCCGAGAAGGATGAAAGAGTTGTCGGGTAAAGAAATAGTGACCGATTTTGACCGAATGGGGTGATTTGAAAGATATAGGCAACACTATAGATTTTGAGATGCCTACATATCCATGGTTTTGCAGGAATCAGGTCATGTGTAGTTCTGGATCCAACGGTGGAACGAGCCGGTGGAGTTATTTGTAAGAGTAGACAAAATATTCCGAATGGATTAATTGGGATTTCAAAACGGTTATGGGTAATGAGACTGGGTAATGGATGATGATCAGTTATGTTTGAAATAATTGAAGGATATGAGTATTTAGTGGGAACTGGAGCGAAGATTGCTCCCGTTAGGATAACGGTTACCTTTCGGATCACATGCAAACTCAAAACACAATATGTGCATATATATTTTGTAAATGATGCAAATTTCCTTTAGACCATGAAGATTGTCTTTGGACGGTGAGGATGACGTCCTTAGACCATGATTTTCCGGGACATGAATTGTGCGGTAAAGGATTCGCAGGCTATGAAATGATATTCTCGGGCTATGAAGATGGTGCCTCCGAACCATGATGCCTTTGAATAATAATGTGCAAGATTAAGAGTTCCTCAGGCCATGTCATGGTGTCTTCCGGCTATGAGGATGATGCCTTCAGACTATGACGCCTTTGGACAAATTGGCTATATATCAGCCCATGAGATTCAGAGACATTATGCCAGAGATAATAACAAGACAGAGCTTAGTCTTACGTAGAATCAGGTGCAGAGCTTAGCCTGAAAGAGGATAATGCAAGGTTTAGGATAGAGCGACATCTGTGTTTATGCAAAGAGAGACAATGCTTAGTCTCGTGCAAGGAAGCCAGAGCTTAGCCTTACGAAAATAAAGAGGCAGAATTTGAGACAGTGCTTAGTCTCATGCAGGGAGAAGGCAATGCTTATCCTTATGCAAATAGAGAGGCATGGCTTAACCTCATGCAAGATTCGAGACAATGCTTAGTCTCATGCAGGGAGAAGGCAATGCTTAACCTTATGCAAATAGAGAGGCAGAGCTTAGCCTCATGCAAGATTCGAGACAGTGCTTAGTCTCATACAAGGAGAATGCATTGCTTAACCTTATGCAAACAGAGAGGCAGGGCTTAGCCTCATCCAAGGAGAAGACAATGCTTAGCCTTATGCAAATAAAGAGGCAGGGCTTAGTATCTTTTGCCTGCATCTCAATTGATAGGCTTTGGCCAAATTTCTCCGTCCATCTCTGCAAGTATGAGTGCTCCTCCGGTTAGTACCCTGTGAACCATATAAGGGCCTTTCCAGTTGAGTGAGAATTTCCCTTTGGCTTCATCTTGATGTGGAAAGATCCATTTCAACACCAGCTGCCCCAGTGTGAACTGTCTAGGTTTGACCCTTTTGTTGAAGGCTCTGGACATCCTGTTTTGATAAAGCTGACCATGACACACTGCATTCATTCTTTTCCCATCTATGAGGGCTAGTTGCTCATAGCGAATTTTTATCCATTCTGCATCATTGAGTTCAACTTCTTGTACGATTCCTAAGGATGGAATTTCTACCTCGGCGGGGATGATGGATTCAGTACCATAGACCAATAGGTAAAGAGTTGCCCTGGTTAATGTGCGGATTGTAGTACGGTATCCTAGTAAGGTGAATGGTAATTTCTCGTTCCATTGTTTGTGATTCTCTACCATCTTCCTTCGTATCTTCTTGATGTTCTTGTTGGCGGCCTCCACGACTCCGTTCATTTGAGTCTTGTATGCTGTGGAATTCTTGTGCTTGATTTTGAAAGTTTCGCACATAGCTTTCATCAGATCACTGTTGTGATTGGCAGCATTATCAGTGATGATGGATTCTAGAACCCTGAATCGACAAACAATACGATCCCTGAAAAAATCTGCTACGACCTTCATGGTTACAACTTTGTAGGATGCAACTTCAACCCATTTTGTGAAGTAATCGATGGTCACTAAAATGAACCTGTGCCCATTCGATGCAGTGGGCTCGATTGGTCGGATGACATCCATTCCCCAGGCGGCAAAAGGCCAAGGTGAACTTGTTGCATTGAGCTCGTTTGGTGGCACCCGTATCATATCTGCGTATATCTGGCACTTGTGGCATTTCTGGACATACCGGATGCAGTCTATTTCCATAGTCATCCAGAAATATCCGGCCCTGAGTATCTTCTTGGCTAGGACGAAACCGTTTATATGTGGGCCGCAGGTTCCAGCATGTATCTCTTTAAGCAATTTGGAAGCCTCTTTGGCGTCAACACACCGTAACAGTCCTAGATCAGGAGTTCTTCTATACAGAATTCCTCCGCTTTGGAAGAAATGGTTAGACAACCTCCGAAATGTACGTTTCTGAGTGTGGTTTGCATGCTCTGGGTATTCTTCTTTTTCCAAATATTCCCTAATATCGTGGAACCATGGATTTCCATCTATTTCTTCTTCGACATGAGCACAATAAGCTGACCGATTGTGGATTCTCACTGGATTGGGATCGATGAAATTCTTGTCCGGATGTTGTATCATGGAGGACAAAGTGGCCAGTGCATCTGTGAATTCATTCTGGATTCTGGGGACATGTCTGAACTCTATCTTCGTGAACCTCTTCATCATCTCTTGTACGTGATGCAAATATGGTAGTATCTTGGTATTCTTTGCAGCCCATTCTCCTTGCACCAGGTGCACCCGCATGTCTGAGTCACCAATCACCAGCAATTCCTAAACATTCATGTCGACAACCAAATTGAACCCTAATATGCAGGCTTCATACTCCGCCATTGTTGGTGCATGGAAATCTGATTTTTGCGGACACTGGGTAGTGCTGACCGATTTTAGATACCAAGATGGCTCCGATACCGACTCCTTTGAAATTTGCCGCTCCGTCAAAAAACATCCTCCAACCGTCATGGGATTCAGTGATATCTTCTCCTACTAATGACACTTCTTCGTCAGGAAAATATGTTTTCAATGGTTCGTATTCTCCTCCTACAGGATTTTCGACAAGATGATCTGCCAATGCTTGTCTCTTGACCACCTTCTGAGTTTCATAGATGATATCAAACTCACTCAACAATATTTGCCACTTGGCTAGCTTTCCTGTAGGCATAGGCTTATGAAAGATGTACTTCTCGGATCCATCCTCGATATGAGGTATGTGGTGTAGGCATAGAAGTAGTGCCTTAATTTCTAGGCTATCCATGTCAGAGCACAACATGTGCGTTCCATAAAAGAATACCGTGATTCATAAGGTGTGAACTTCTTACTCAGATAATACATGTCTTGCTCTTTTCTCCCCGTCTCGTCATGTTGTCCTAAGACACAATCGAAAGCCCCATCTAATACAGAAAGGTAGAGTAGTAGTGGCCTACCATGTTCTAGTGGGACTAGGACTGGTGGTGTGGACAGGTATTCCTTGACAAAAGCCTTCTAACAGTCCCCAGTCCAGCTGGTTGCGACATCCTTCTTCAGCATTTTGAAAATTGGTTCACATATCACCGTTGATTGTGCTATTAAGCGGCTGATGTAGTTGAGACATCCTAGGAAACTCATCACGTCCTTCTTTTTCTTTGGCGGTTGTAACTCATGGATAACTTTGACCTTTGACAGTTCCAATTCGATTCCTCGGCGGCTGACAATGAATCATAATAATTTTTCGGCAGGAACCCCAAAGGCAGATTTTGCGGGGTTCAACTTTAGATTGTACCTTCGCAACCGGTCAAAGAACTTTCTCAAATCTTCTATGTGATATGTGGCCTTCTTGGATTTGATGATGACATCATCCACATATACCTATATCTCCTTGTGTATCATGTCGTGAAGAATGGTCATCATGGCCCTCATGTAGGTGGCCTCAACATTCTTTAAACCAAACAACATCATTTTGTAAAAATATACCCCCAGGGTGTAATGAAGGCTGTCTTTTCTGCATCTTCCTCGTCCATCCAGATCTGATGATAACCTGCAAAACAAATAAAAAAGGATTGGAGCTCATGCTTGGCGTAATTGTCGATCAGTATGTGTATATTTGGTAGTGGAAAATTATCTTTGGGACTTGCTCTGTCTAAATCTCGATAGTTGACACACCCCCTGAATTTCCCGTCTTTCTTTGGAACCGGCACAATGTTGTCTAACCAAGTTGGATATTCAACTACCCTGAGGACTTTGGCTTTGATTTGCTTGGTGACTTCCTCCTTGATTTTCAGGCTCATGTCTGGTTTGAACTTTCTGAGTTTCTACTTTACTGGTGGACACATTGGATTGGTAGGCAACTTGTGAGCCACTACAGATGTGCTCAACCCGGTCATATCGTCATATGACCATGCGAAAATGTCCTCATATTCTCTCAGGAAACGAGTGTACTCTTCCTTCTCCCACGGTGACAAGTGTATGCTTATGCGAGTGTCTTTGATGGTTTCAGAATCTCCCAAGTTGACTATCTCGGTCTCGTCCAGGTTGGACTTAAGTTTGTTCTTAAAGTTTTTAACTTCTCTGACGATTTCCTCAGGTATCACATCTTCTTCTTCTATCTCTTCAGAATCACTATGATGTTGTGTTGTGTCATTACATGTCACAGTCGTTGGTTCATCTACATAAGAAATAGTAATGCTGTAGAGGAAAAATATGAAAGATAATGATAATAAAACATCACATTATTGATAAATGTTGAAATGTTAAACAAAATAGTGTTTAAATGACTTCAAATGATGTTTCCAAAACCAAATACTGAAAGAAAGATGTTTTTAAAACATAATGCTCAAAAGAATTGTTTTCAAATAACACTAGTGGCGATGCTACCTCGGGACTCGTCTGGCCCTGAATGGTGCGGCGGTCCAATTCCTGAGAACTGCTCCCCTCTCCACTGTCTGGATGATAAGGCCTTCTTTCTCCTCCTCCTCAACTATCACATTCCAGTCCATATCTTCGTCTTCCAAGAACAGTTTTCTTAGACCAGCTAAAGCTTCCTCTTCTTCATATCCCTATATTGTATCGGCCTGATGAAAGGATTGGCTCAAATGCGGCACTGGTTGCTCAAGAGGGTAATAGGGACCACGCCATGGCGGCGACCAATCATTATATTCTTTCCAGATATACTGATATCCAAGCCCAAAAGTTGTACCATGACATTTCAGTTGTATTGGCTTGGTAATGCCTTGGAGTTTCTTCCTGATTCCTTTGTCGGGTTCATACCCTGACAATGCTAGAAGGCTTTCTATTTTGCCGCTCCACCACTTGTCCTTCTCTATTGCATTGACGTGCTCGATGCGGTGATAAGTCTCTCCGCCTAACTTCCTTCTGTTCTCCACGATCGGGACAGTTTGGTTGGTATAAATGGGATTACTCCCATTTCCATGAATGATCACTTTCTGATGATTCCATTCAAATTTCACGGCCTGGTGCAAAGTATATTCTACGGCCCCGACGACATGTATCCAAGGTCGTCCCAACAACAGGTTGTATGAGGCATATATGTCTAATACTTGAAACTCAACATCGAACCAGGTCGGACCCATATGTAAGCATAGATTGTTCTCCCCAATTGTGGCTCTTTGTGACCAGTCAAACGCCTTCACATTCATAGTCCCTGCTCGTATTTCATGCAAACCTTTACCCAACCTTTTCAGAGTTGTCAGTGGACAGATGTTGAGGCTGGACTCTCCGTCTATCAAAACCCTGGCAATGAATTTATCTCTCGCATTGCATTGTGATGTGTAGTGCCCTGTTGTAGCTTAATCCCTTTAGTGGCAACTCATCTTCATGAAAGGTGATCTTGTGGCTCTCCAGTACTTATCCCACCGTGTTGGCCATCTCCCTGCTGGTGACGTTGTTAGGCACGTAAGCTTTATTTAATACCTTCAACAAAGCATTCCTATGCGCCTCGAAATTTTACAGCATTGATAGGATGGATATCTGGGCAGGAATTTTTTCATATGGTCTACCACAGAATATTCCCTTGCATGTACCTTTCTCCAAAGATCATCTAGACCAGTTTCAATGATGGGTTGTTTGGCAGCAACTTCTTTACTCGTTCCTCCTAAATTCTCGGGTGTATAAATTCTACCGGTTCTGGTCATCCCTTTTGCTTCACTAGAATATTCCATTTTTTCTTTCCCTTTCCTCTGGCTTCGGCAACATAATCCCAAGGTGTCATGACCCAAATCCTAGCTCAGGTTGCGATGGCGCCCAACAGCGGGGTTAGGCAAGCCAACATGAATGATACTAAGTGTTACCCTTCCCATTTGGTTAATTATTCCAACGTTCACTAGTTTTAAGCAATTACTAGTATGATTATAGCCTATGACATAAAATAAAATCATACGACACATGAGCCAAAAGATAAGCATATGTATAAATATACAGCCCAAAACCCAGAATACANTCACCAGTTTTAAGCAATTACTAGCATGATGATTGCCTATGACATAAAATAAAATCATACGGCACATGAGCCAAAATATAAGCATATGTATAAATATACAGCCCAAAACCCAAAATATACGCTACGTGTGTGTGCCAGGAACTAGTGTCACGGGCAATTATCTAAATATACAAGGATAATATATATATATATATATATATATATATTTATATATATATGTATTTATATATATATATATACACACAATCCCACAGTCCGAATGAAGTAGACGGGAAAATGACAAAGGAAACTCCAGGGCGTTGCTAGAGATCGTCAGGAAGAGCAGCTCACCGCGAAGTCGAATCAACTCAAGTCAGTATCTATCAGCGGCCTGATAATCAAATGTACCAGCCTCCGGAACTGTACAATCAAGTACAGAAGAAGCAGAAGTGCAACATGAGTACATAATAAATATGTACCCAATGAGTATCCCGTCCAAAATCGTAGGAGTAATGACGAGAGGTCTACTAGGTACTCACTAAGGTCCAGCAATATAATATATAACGAGATATGGCCAAAGCAACATGCATGAGAAACAGTGAACAACAATTACATAGCAAATAACGAAATCCAAATAATAACTGAAAAAGGAACAACAAAGTACCAAAATCTCCCCTTAACCAATACCTGACACTCCAGTTATAAGTGACTCAGAACTCAAGTGACCATACACATACCAGGACAAGACGACCAGACGGAGTCATATGGGTGGTCATAGGGACGGAGGTCATAAGCTAACCCACGATCGCGAATCATACCTGCGACTCGTGTGCTGACTCGATAATAATAGCTGACCCACGGCCGCACATCATACCTGCGGCTCGTGTCCTGACTCGATAACAAGTGCATATATATATACAAGTACATATGTGTACCAACTCAACAGTGAACTCAACAGGACTGTGTCAACACCACAGATAGCCAATTGGGATTTAAATCATAATATTTCACGTTTCCATATCACCTCAACAATAATTACAACTCAGAACACATACAAAGGTACAAATAAGGAACATAGTGGCATGCTCGTGAGTCCTAAAGCTACCCGACATAGCAATATAGTCGCAACGTACGGACTCTCGTCACTTGGTACGTACGCGACCCCCACAACATGTATACATAGAAAATGAGGAACCTATGGGGACATTTCCCCCTTACAAGGTTGGAAAGGAGACTCACCTCGTGACAAAACCACCCCTCGGATCAAGGATGCGCCCGAATCTCCGAAATCTCCCCTCGACGGCTCGCAACTAGCAAAATATAGTATAATTACATCAACTCATGAACAAGGAAGAAGAATTAAGCAACTAGCCAAATATAGTATAATTACATCAACTCATGAACAAGGAAGAAGAATTAACCTATTAACCCAAAATTCACCATTCTTGAAGAATTACCCAATTTCAACCCCGAGCCCGCATTCTCGAATATCGAGAATTATTGAAGGGGTCGCTCACTCGTAGCCTAAGGATAAAGATTACGTAACTTTTATTGGAATTCATGGCAATCATTGAGTGATTTATCAAATTCTTAAGAACCCTAACTTTTACTATCCAAATCCTTGATTTTTGATGTTTTAGTTGAATTCCATGCAAAATTAGGAAAATAGAGAGGAATTACTCACCTTAGCACTATATAGGTCGTGGAGGGTGCTGCTCAAGCTTGAAGGCTATCTAATGGAGTTTTTGATGAGAAAGAATGAAGAAGACCCGTGTATAAACATTTAAATATGCCTGCCTACAGGGGTTTCCGCACCTGCGACCCTGGGACCGCACCGGCGAGAAAAGAAACGCACCTGCAAAAAGTGGCGAGGGGGATGGGGATCGCACCTGCGGAGGGGTTTCCGCACCAGCGGACCCGCTCCTGCGGAAATTGTTCCGCACCTGCGAAGGTAGGGGACCCCTGGGTTTTCGCACCTGCGAGGCTGGGATTTTCGGAGCGATCCCGCACATGCGGCTGGACAACCGCACCTGTGGTCACACCAGCAATAGCTGCACCAACAGTTGTTTTAGCTTGGTTTTGGCTTCGTGTGATGTCCGGGAAGCACCTGGGCCCACCCGAGCCCCTGTCCAAATATACCAACAAGTCCCAAACCATAATACGGACTCGCTCGAGCCTACGGAACACTCAAAACTTTGCTAAAACTCAAATTAACATCCCAAAACCCCTAGATTCATAACTTAGGACTTTCAAATTCTAGATTTCTATAACGATGTGTCGAACTGACCTATACAACTCGGAATGACTTTAAATTTTGCGGACAAGTCATGAATGACATGACCGAACTATTCCTGGTCCCAGAATTTCTTTCAGACCTCGATAGCATAAAATCACGTCCCAAACCAAATTTCAACTTAAGGAAATCCTGATTCCCATTTCGGGCGCTGAAATGCTCCCGGGTCACCGAAAACCCGTTCTGAACATACGCCCAAGTCCAAAATCATCATACGGAACTACTGGAGCTATCATAACTCAATTCATCTATAGTATGTCCCTTCATGCCGTAATGGTATGCACATGTATGTCCCTTCATGCCGGAATGGTATGCACATGTTTTGTTTGGATTGACCCATTGGGAGGAGTTTTCCATATAAAGAGCAGGAATAGGGGTAACATATCCGGCAAATTTCGATCTTTCGTATAATTGGTCGATGGGTTCAGCAATAGGGGTGTATTGTCTAGGTGGCTGCGATCAAAGTTGGGTCTGGGTTTTTGATAGTTTTGGCGGGCTGACGATGGGTGATACTAGGTTGGCTGGGTGTTATAAGTGTGATAGGCAGTAGCGGGTTGGGGATATCTGGGAGGTGAAGGTTGATATGTGGGTGGAGGTGTTTGGTATGTGAGTGGAGATTTTGGACCTTGGGCTACCATCACTGCCTCTATTTCTTTCTTCTTTGATATACCCCCTGACTGTAATGCTTTGTTTGTAGCCTGCAATGCCTCAAAATTGGTTACCATCCCGCTCTTGATCCCTTCTTCAATCCTTTCCCCGAGTTTGATGATGTCGAAGAATTTGGATTTTCGATGACCATTAACCTTTCATAGTATTGTGGATCCTGGGACCTAATGAAGAATTTGTTCATCTGTTCCTCTTCTAATGCCGGCCTTACCTTTGCAGCTTCTGACCTCCATCGAGTAGCATACTCGCGGAAAGTCTCTGTTGGTTTCTTCTTGAGGTTCTGTATATAGAAGATGTCCGGTGCATTCTCCGTATTAAAACTGAATCAGTCCATGAAGTCCGATGCCATGCTTACCCAATTAAACCACTTCTTGGGATTTTGACTGATGTACCAAGATAGGGCGTCTCCAGTGAGACTTCTCATGAACAACTTCATGCGAATCCTTTCATCCTTCCCAACTCCTATGGGCTTGTCAGAGTACATCCTCAAATGCACCTTCAGGTCACCTACTCCGTCAAACATCTCGAACTTAGGAGGTTTGTAATCCTCCGGCAGTTCCACGTCTGGATGAATACATAGATCTTCATAATTCAAACCTTCAATACCTTTGCCACCTTCGACGCCCTGGACTCGGCTTGTGAGCTAGTTGAGCTCCTCCACCATATTCTTGATGAGAAGGTCCTTCTTGGCAGATTCTGGTGTGTATGGGGAAGGTTGAGGGTAGTGAGGTAAGGTTTCTATGTATATGGGGTTGTTTTGGTAGATACCGGGGGTTTGAGTGTAGTGGTGATCGTTGGTTGAATTTTGTAGGTCGGGAATAGGTGTTGGGGTATTTTGAGGAGTATGGTAGGTAATGGTTTGTGGATACTGAGTCAGGAGATATTGGTGTTGAGGAGGAGTTGGTATTGGTGGAGGGTTAGGGTTTTGGGGAGAGGTTGCGTATTTATGAGGTGCGAGAGGACTTTTTGGATGATGGTTCAGTGTGTTTTGAGGAGGTACTGGGTTCTGGGCATTTTGCTGGTTAATATCTGGGGCATTTAGGGTGAGGGAGAGGTTTGCCAAGTTGCAGACCTGCTCAAGTTCCCTTTGCAATTCTAGCATTTTCTACTCTAGTCGGAGGACCAAATCATTCTATGCCGGAGTACTCTGACCGTCTGAAGTTTCAACATTCTCTACGTGTGAGCATTTTCTTTCCCGATACTACTCATATCATCCATCTTAGCCTTTCCCTTACTTTTTGGATCACTTGGAGGAGGAGGTGGAGGGCCTCTGGAACAGGTATGGTATATTGATGATGCCAGTATGCACGAACCAATTTGGGGGATGGGAATAATAAAAATAAAGAAAACAAAAGGTAAACAAGTCAGTAAGGGATTTTTAAGAGATATTTACAGTATTTAAACATGTATTGCGGAGATATAAATTCGCGTCCTAATTTGGAAACCTCGTAGTGCCGGAAGTAGGCCTAGCAACACGTAGATTTGGAGGAATTTAATGCCGATAATTGGCTCATTTTATTAATGTAATAAATAAGACAAACCTTTAAAACGACAATGAAAAAAATGAGTCACTAATGGCATTTGCCTTGTTACATTCTGTTATACCCCATTTTAACACGGGTCAAACTAGAGTATAACATATTGGTAATTCTGAAGGTTTAATTAATTAAAGAGAGTCGCCACCTAATTATTTTGACGGTGAACTAGACACCAATTTTAACTAAGTAGTGCTTAAAGTTAACGTTGTTTTATATGAACTGCTTAACCTTTAAGACTATAGGTAATGGTTCTAATTAATCTTATAGGGAAGGTTATTAAGGCACCCTATATTATCCGTTAATTACAGTTAACCGACCAAACTTAGATTAATTAAATTAGAAATAAGTGTAAAAATATGAGTAGCGTTTTCAGACATATTCCAAGTACATGAGAAGCTAGATCATGACCACGTAATTAGATGAGTAGGAAAATATTTACGAAAATTGTTTAAGACTTGATTTGTATTCAAATCATTTCCTAGAAAGCTTGACAGAAACTACCAAACTGGTTCGCTTTTAAAAAAAAAGTTATTTTCAGAACTTAACTTGATTCCAAAGGAACGTTCAAGCATTCTTTTTGAAATCTTAAACATTGTAAAAAAAAAAAAGAAAAAAATCTTATATTAAGATGAACAAGTGATGTCTGCTGGAGCTTTTTACTGAGCTTATAAGATCAGTGGTTTTACTAAATAGATGAAAAAGTTATTTAATATTACTAATTTTAAAGACCTTTAAAGATGTCACATTCTATGTGATAAAATAAACTAGAGTAGAAAATCCTAGATGGTCCAAACCGAGATAAAATGCAAACATAAGTAAACTAATAGATCCGAGAGAATCAAATAGACCAATGCTAAAAGGAAAGTCGCCATAAGCGACCCCAAGCGAATTTCACTTGTTTTTCTTGCTATCCAATGGCTCTAAGGAAGATGGGAAGTGATGACTCCATGATCGGGTGGTGGCGTATCTCCTTTTGAGACTTCATTGCAAGAGTCTCAAATTAGGACTCCATTTGCTCCAAAGTGTATATGAAAAGAAAGGAAAAATAAAGCAAAATTAGAAAATATCAGAATCTAATCATATGCACTAGAAATCAGTACGCTATTGGACAATGGTTTATAAAATGCTTTGTATAATGTACTTATCCAAAGAACCCAAATATAATTCATATCTAATGAGCAGATACTAAATTAAGTTGGTAGTATTCTTAACATGATATCTTAACAACAAAGCTCCTAGCACTTGATGGCATTAGATTCTAACAAACACATTTCTTCTCTTACTGAATGTTCAGCCTACTACAATAGGTTAAACATTGGAGCTACTTTCTTATGGTCTTTGAAATTCAAAGAGATTCCTAGAAACTAATTTCTGGTTCACGAGAAAAGCAAAACAAACTTCATTTATTAGCAAGAAAATATAAGAAAATAAGATAGGTTCCTTGCCGAATGCGAAAGTCCTATTTTTATCTAAAAGCTAATCACAATACTCAAAAAGACGTGATTTTCCAGGGAATTTTGGAAGAAAGAAACCAAACTTATATCAATATTTTAGTTTCTTAAACCCACGTTTCTAGACATGTATGAATAAAGTTTAGAATCATCATTTAAATTGCAAGCACCAATTCCAATAGTTATAGAATCTAAACCTCCTATGAAGGAAAATCAAAATCCATGAGCATGTATATTCATACTTCAACAAAATGAATTGCTTTACTGCCTAGATGAATAAGCAATAATTTATTGCCTAAATTTATCCTCTTAAAGTACACTAAGTAAACAGAACACCATAGTCATTCATGAGCCATTATAATCCATAATAAAGAGGAGATTACATTTTTAAATCGTGAGTTTAAATAAACTCCTATGGACATGTTGTCTAAGGTGTGAAAGACATGGAGTAAATTAAATCTTCACTTAACAGTTTACCTTTAACTAAGTCCATTCTTAAAACGAAATGTTTGAAATCTTAAGCACGAGTTCTAAGCAAAAGATCTTAATTTATGATGACAAATGAATCTTTTGCGATGCACTTAGTCCATGACAAAATCTTTCTTAATATTATGGAATATGGCAGAGAAGTATGCAAAGGGAAATGGATATTTTCATGTGAGCATTTTATCAAATATTGGTCAGGCACGTTCCCAACAATAAGAATCTCCTAAAAATTATTCTTATCAGCTTTAACCACAGAACTATTCCATCAAACTAAGAATAAAGAGAAGTAAAAGTAGAACACCCATCTTTATAGTTTTAAAATGTGAAAACTTAACAGAAAACTAACAACTCTTAAAACAAGAAAGCACCAAGTACCAAACATGCTCTAATTAGAATCAAAATATAGGTAAGGAGAAGAAGATACAGACATGATTTTGTTAGCACTTGATCTTAAACTTCAATGTGTCCAACAACAGAATACTTGCCAAAGGCCTCTAAACATGATTTCTAAGTTTATCAAAGTAAAAGATTTTAGCCTAACAACAAAGTTTGGTGATGTCAACAACCAGTTATTAATTCACATAAGCATATTAACAAACATTTATCCTTCATACTTCAGTAGTACACGGCCAGAAAAAATAACTTTTTAAGACACGATTTATGTATTTAAGTGAATAAAGGAAAGACTTACATATGATTTCTAACAAAACTAATATGCATAAAACAACAAGTCTAAAACAGAAAAAAGCATGCCAGATGTCTAACGAAATAACAGAGAACTAAAGGCCCAATGCCGAACACGCCATAAATTCTATAAATGAAATGCAGAGAAAAACACTGACCTTTTGCGATGCAGCGAACTTGGGGCGTGCGAATAGATCTATTATTTTCAGCCTAAGATCCGCTAACTGGAGTGACAGTCAAACTCCGAAAACAAAGAAAATAATGCCTCTGTTATAGTTTTTCAAAACCAAGAGAGAAACAAGATTTTAGGCAGTGGTTTAAAGGAGTAAAAAAATAAGAGAGGAGTAACGATACAAGGGTCTGAAGTGGCGGATACCACGGTACTGAAAATAGCCACAAAGTCTGGTATTTATAAGTGTAAAATTAGGGTTCTTCAGCGGGATTTTGAGGTTTGAAATCAATTAAATACCCGTTTGAATTTGATTTTTGAGTTGGCAGAGCTTCACGTGATCTGCTTTTGAAAAAATCAGAATTATTTGACTTATTGTGTTGACCAAATCTCGTTGCAGACGAGAGAGAAGAAAAAGTCATGGGTTTTGAAGGGAAAATCGAGAGAGACAAAGGGTTACTCAATACTGGAGGGGGCAAGCTTCTGCCATGGTAAAAAGTAAGCTGAACCTTAGCATAGAAGAGGAAAGGGTTGATAAGGGGCGGTAGGAAGAGAAGGAGATTAAAAATCTGATTTTTGTCTCTAGGGTGAGATATTTGGGTTTGCAAGTTTGGTCTTGATCGATCGGGCTTGGAATTGGGCTGGTAGCTTGGTCATAATTGATATTAAATGGACTATCTATTTAATAAATAATATAAAACTTTCTGGGCCTCCTTATCTTAATAATTTGGACATACCTTTAACAACAACAGACATTTAGGTTAATAAAAGTAAATTAATTTATATACAACAAAGATAGTAATATTAATAATAATAATAATAATATAGTAGTAGTAGTAGTAATAACAACATTAATAATATTAGTAATGGTGATATTAAGTAAATAATAATAATAATTAGGTCTAGTTTGTGCTAAAAATGGTAAAATAACTATTCTTACATTATTAGTGATATTAGAAGCTTAAATGAATAATTTGGAAGAAAGGAGGGACAAAATTGGGTGTCAACGGCTGCCCCTCTTTGACCGGAGACGATGTAAGAGTTTTCGGACAAAGAATATTGACTTAGTAGCCAATTTTGTCCAGACCATCAAGATTGGAATGGGATAAAGGGGGCGCAAAAAATGATTACGACCGAGCTCTGGTTTCGAGTTGCCTACATATCTCGGGTTTCACGAGAATCGGGCCATATGTAGTTCAAGATTTATGACACCTTGGAGTAAGACTCAACGAGTGATACTGATCCTAAAAATGTTTCCCTAGTGTCGGATTATGGAGACACCGGGTTGGTCATGATAGGAAAAGATGTTTGAAATAAGGATTTTAATTAGAAATTTTGAGAGTGAGGCTGAGCGGAGTTCGAAGTAGATCCTTGACCTTTGTTGGAGAGTTTGGTATTCCTCCCTAACAAGCTGCCCCAATTCACTGCTAAGATATAGTTCCACGTTGCGCTATATCTTCTGCAAAGCTTAACAATGCTAACAAAAATCGTTAGGAAATAAGATGCAATATGCCATAAAAGTAATCTTATGAGAATAATATTTAGGCATCAATTCATAAAAAATGCGAGTTTATTGTGCAAACATATAAAAAATATAATTTTTTTGGCGACATATTTCATGGTCGGCAATGGCACATGAAAATTTAGTTTATAAAGATAAATGCATTTGGCAATGATTTATGAAGGATAAAATGTTTCAGCAATGCTTATGCAATTATGACCACTTGGTTCGAAATAAATTAATGTCCTTTTCGAGGAAGGATTAACCTCTATGTCCTATTTGAAGGCGGACGGCCATGATAGTTCTATTCGAGGGTGGTTAACCCAAAATATCCTATTTGAGGGCGGATGGACCCGATATATCCTATTTGAGGGCGGATAGACCCTATATATTCTATTTGAGGGTGAATGAACCCAAAATATCTTATTTGAGGGCGGATAGACCCGATATATCCTATTTGAGGGCGGATAGACCCGATGTATCCTATTTGAGTGCGGATAGACCCGATATATCCTATTTGAGGGCGGATAGACCCGATATGTATTTGAGGGCGGATAGACCCGATATATCCTATTTGAGGGCGAATGAACCCGATATATCCTATTTGAGGGCGGATAGACCCGATATGCCCTATTTAAAGGTGGACAAGCCTGACATGTAGTGATTGATTTGTAATTTCAAAGATTGATGTGATGCGGTGCAAAGAGCTCGATATGGAAGATAAAGCTTGATCCGGTGCCAGAGTTATAATTACAATATTCAGGGTGCGATGCAAAGAGCTTGGTGCAGTAGCGAATATCCATGGTGCGGAGAGCTTGATATAGTGCCTTTACAAAAGAAAATATTCAAGGAGCGGTGCCAATAATTTGGGAATTTGCGTGCTGGAGTTTGTTATTAGAAAATTCCTGCACTCAAATAAAACTACGAGTTTCAAAATATAATTTGCGATAACTCGACTCGATCGCCATGCTGCATTATATTTCCTGCAAAGCTTAACATGATAGGCAAATTCGTTAGTAGAGTAGATATTGAAATGCAATATGTTGTAAAGTAATCTAATGAAAATGACACATTTTGGGTGTTTACTTATGTAATGCGAATAATTTGATAAAAATGTAGCTTTATGCCAATTATGATTTTCAATAATAACATGCCATTGATAAATGTGCTTTGCAATGATTTATGATAATGAGGCATTTCAGTAATGACGTTAAAACAAGACCATCTAGGTCAAAATAAATAAATGAGAAGCATGTGAATATGCACTAAAGTGTCCTACTGTTCAGCCGAACAACCTTAATATCCTATTATCAGGTGGATAACCTTGTGTCCTATTATCAGGCATGACAACCTTGTTATTATCAGGCAGACTACCTCATGCCCTATTATCAGGCGGACTACCTCATGTCCTATTATTAGGTGGACAACCTCGTATTGTATTAAGTAGGTGGACGACCTCATGTCCTATTAGTCAGGTGGACTACCTCGTGTCCTATTAATCAGGCGGACAACCTTATGTCCTATAAATCAGGCGGACTACCTGATTGTACTGTTATTAGGTGGACGAACCTGGATGCATGGCGCTTGATTCGCAATTTTAAACATTGGTGCGGTGCAGAAGCTTGGTGCGATGCTTGATTTGTAGTTGTATAATGCGGTGCAGAAGCTTGCTATGGTTACTTCGAAGTAACATATATTGATGGTGCAATGCGGAGAGCTCGGTGCAATAAATTTGCAATAGAAAATGGTGCGGTGCAGAGTACTTAATGCAGTGCCTTTGTAGTAGTGAATGTTCCTGGTGCAATGCTAACAGTTTTTGGATCTTCATACTGAAGTTTTTCTATTAATAAATTCCTGCACTCAAAGAAAAATTATAAGTTGCAAAGTTTGATTTTTGTTGACTTGGCTTCATCCTTTGCTTTGCATGAATCTTGCGACTTCTGCCTTGGTGCTGAGCTTTGCGATAACATGTAATATTGTTCAAGAATAGCTAAAATATTCCCCTGCATTACTCAAATAAACTCGTTAGTATAAAATAAAGTGGTTGCCTTGCATTGAACGTCAAAGTTTTGCTTTGAATCTGAAACTTGTTGCTATGTCCTCCTGGAATTTGCTATTGTGCTTGTAACAAATATGTAGCTTGAGATTTTATTTTCTGCTTTGCCAAATAATGAAGGGTCCTTCTACAAAATCAAGGGTGGGCGGGTGGAGAATGGTTGCGTGATGACATCATTCTTAGTCCTCATGATCTGCTATGTGTTTTCTCTTCAAGCATTGTGGTGTCAATTTTGATGGATCGCCTTTGACAATGATTGTGCCTGCGGTGCATTTACTGTTTGGTAACTCATGTTGTACCATTATCTTGCCTTGTTCAATCATGCTTTGTATCTTGAACTTGAGGGCTGAACATTCTTCAGTGTCATGTCCTTGAATGTTTGAATGAAATGCACAATTCTTAGATGGGTCAAAGTTTTGAGGTGGTTGCTCAGAGATAAATCCTTTCCTTGGTCGTAGAAGACTTTTGGCTTTCAATATATCAAGTATGTAAACTAATGGCTCTTCCTAAAGAGTGAAAAAGCATGGCTTCATCTTTTTTTTGTTGTCGAGGGTTGCATTGTGCTCGGGGAAATTGCTTCTGAAAGTTCTGCTGAAAATTTTGTTGGTGATTAGGCTTGAGGTGCATGCTCCTAAAGTTGGAATTGACATAATTTTGCGAAATATGATTATTGTCATAGGATTGTGGCTGGTGCATAGTCGTGGCAACTGGATTCTTTTCTTTCTTTTTGTATCGCAGGTTTTCAGGTATCTCTTGGTGGAAGGTTTGGTTAGTAGCTTAAGTTGTCGAACCATCCATAACTCTCCCTTCCTGAATGCTACATTCTAGCTCTTTCCCAATTCGGATCAAATCGGAGAAATTGCGTGCACAAGTTGCGAGCAGCTTATCAAATATATGCCTTCTTGAATTTGAATGAAGGTTGAGATCAATTCTCCCTCAGGCAATGGAGGATGTATTTTTGAAACTTCTAATCTACAACGCTTGGCATACTCTTGAAAATATTCATGCAACATTTTCTTTATTTTTAGGGAATTAGTCATATGCAGATCACGTCCAATGTGAACTCATATTGCTTAACAAAATCGCGAGCCATATCTTCCCATGCACGCCATTTGTTAAAGTCTTGTCTTGTGTACCAAACAAGTGCATGCCCTGATAAGCTTTGGATAAATAACTTCATTCGAATGGACTCATTGCACCCGATACCAAGTAATCTGCTACAATATTCCTTTAAATGAGCAATGGGATTTCCCTTCCCATTGAAAGTATTAAACTTTGGCACCTGGTATCCTGGTGGGAGTTCTACATCCGGCTGCAAGCATAAGTCTTCAGATCTTAGACTTTGATAATTTCTTGATTTCAATTCTTCTCCAACGTCTTTCTTCAAATCACGGAGTTCCTTTTCCAAATTTTCACGGCAGATCTGCTGGGTTAATCTTTCAGGTTTCCTATACGAGCATATAGCTAATCGTTTTGGCTTGTCCTCCTCAAATGGAGTTGTGGTTATAGGAGGCATTATCATAACTTGATTGGGGTTGCAGGTTGATGGAAATTGTGTAGGGATTGCATAAGAAGGAGCTGGGCAGGGAGATATGGTTAAGCAAATATTTCGGTTTGAGCTAAAAACGGAGGTTGTGTTTGGAAATAAGTTGGAAGTGTTTCCCAAATTGACCAACACTTTCCTTCTCACCACATCCGCGTTGGTACTATCAGTTTGTGCTTGCAATAGTCCCTTACCAGTACTGAATTCTTCAAATCGGTCTGCCATTATAGCTTCGTCCTTTATGCAGATTCGCAGCCAAAACAGTGTTCAATGCTACGCAACCTTTTAAGGCAAAATAAAACTTTTGAACAAAAGCAAAGCGTTAGCGTATTCATCACAATGAAATAAATGCAGAAAATAATAAAGTATATAATTAGATAGATTAAATCATAATATGGTTAAGTAGGAGCCCTAAACTGGAAACGATGGCCTAAGTTGCAAAATGGATGGACGAGGTTGACTTGTTATCTAGAGGGATCTAACGCACGAGACTTGTTGACATGGAAGCATAATGATTTGAAGTTTTATGAAGGGTGACTTATGTCGAACATCAAAGCTTTAGCTCTAGCAAAAGTCCTTTTCCTTGCATGACTCTAGACATTTTTAAGAAAAAATTTGTCCCAATATTTAGGATTTTTTTATTTCCATGGTATGGTGTCCTATGCGAGCATACTCAATTTCTTTAAAGCTGATCAATTTGCATAAAAAGCAATTCTGCCACAGTTTCCTTCTTTGAGAAAATTAAAAAATAATCTATTATAAAAGACCGAGCCTTATATAGGCTATGCTTCAAAGAGGCCAAAGATGGATAATTTTGATGTTGAAAATAATTTTTGGCTGTTTGAATATCGACAAGCTCACAATTAAGATACTTGATTAGGATATAAGAGTCAATTAGACATGAAATGAATCTATTATTATTTTTTAGAGTTGGCAAATCATAAAGTTGTCGAGGCCCGGAATACGATATCAACCGTTTTGAGAGTTGTGGGATGGTTCCTCAACACGTATGCCAAAACTTAGAATTAGCGAGGTGCGTGAAGATTTGTCTCGACGACCCGAAATAGTAATACGAATATTTGGATTGAATAGATGACAATTTAGAATAATTTTGGCGGTGCAAATTGGACAATAGTGGCCTTCTATTGCTTGGTAGATTGCACAAATTTGGACATCTACCAATTTGTAAATGAGAGTTGGCACAAAGGTTGAAATTCAAAATATAGGTAGAATGCTAAATAAATTTTAAGAAAAAATAGAGCTATGAGACACGGTAGAAGTTTATGCTTGTGTGAAAAAGACATGGACAAATTGAAAAATTATGTGAGGCACGATTGGTAATATTTTTAAAAATATGTAACCATATTTAAAGAAAGGGATGCAAATAAAATTGGCTCGAAAAATTAAGTGGGCAAATTATTTTACCTAACCATAAGCGATTGCACTATTTTTTTTAATGAAATCTTACTAAACACCTTGTTGATTAAAGAAAATTCTTAAAGCTATTTAAAGGCACGAATATTGAGTGATTTCATGATGGACCGAGCTTTGTTAAAAAGTTTGTGGACAAAATATCCTACCTTATAAATAATAGAAGATCATGCTCAAAGACTAAAAGATATCTTAATTAGATTCCAAGAATGAGAGTGGACCTAAGCGGTGCTCTAGAATTGTTAAAGAGCGCTAAGCGCAGAATAATTGATGGTTATTATTATTATTATTATTATTAGTTTGGGAAGATGATATATAAATAAGAAAAAAAAATATATGAACAAATAAAGTATGCATAAAAATGTAAGCAAGTTAGATAGTCAATACGTTCTTCTTCTGTAAAACAACAAATGATGTTAGTTAAAAATAATAAGTAAATAGCAAATAAACCATATAACAAATAAGCAAGTAAGCAAGCAAATCATGTGACACATTCCAAAGCTTAACAAATAATAGCGCGTCCTAATATAAGGGATCTTTTTATGCCAGAAGTAGGCCTAGCGTGTATTAAAGGACAAATATGCCATTATGTGCCACTCCATCGCTTTAAATTAATTAAACAATTCTATTTTTTGAAAACTTTTTTAATAATAATAATAATAAAGTAAATAAATTGGTTAAACCTTTTTTTTTTGTAATAAAAATTTAAAAGAAAGTATAATAAAAGATATTTCGTCATGTTTAAACTTATCGATGTTACGTTTGATTATTTGAAAATTTTCATATATCATCAAAAAATTAGTTATGCTCCATTACCTAGGATTTAATTAATTTAAAGCAAATGGTCCACATAATTGACATGTTCACCCCTCAAATAATGTACATATGTGATAAGGTGTCACTTGGGGTTGAAAACCCACTTGGACATTTAAGTGAGGTTAACTAATGGATTTAATACACCTCGGGTAATAAATCGCCTAAGGTAAATGACGCATGCTCTTAAAAAGGGTGTTGGTTTAGCTCTATCTTAAGTTGACTAAGATTGTGTTTTCTAGACTGGTCTTCTCCCAAGTGGACAACTTGAGAGTGGAAAATCGTGACTGTCGACTGCACTCCTGATCGACTTACTCACGAACTTTCTCCTAAAAGGTATTTTTATAAAAGTGCACGGCCGCAAACCACGTAACCGCTAGATGTGTGCTTAGTGTGAGTTTTCCAAAAGTGGAGGAAGTGAAACAGGATGACAATTTATACAAAGCAATAAGTATATATAAACAACAATTTATCACATAAGGCAACTCATATAAGAATCATAAACAATTACAAACACACAAATAAATTTATTATTAACCTAAGTTTGTTATGGTTTAGAACCTAGTATCCCCAACAGAGTCGCCATGCTGTTATACCCCATTTTAACACGGGTCAAACTAGAGTATAACATATTGGTAATTCTGAAGATTTAATTAATTAAAGAGAGTCACCGCCTAATTATTTTAACGGTAAATTAGGACACCAATTTTAACTAAGTAGTGCTTAAAGTTAACGTTGTTTTATGTGGTCTGCTTAACCTTTAAGACTATAGGTAAGGGTTCTAATTAATCTTTTAGGGAGGTTATTAAGTCACCCTATATTATCCGCTAATTATAGTTAACCGACCAAATTTAGATTAATTAAATTAGAAATAAGTGTAAAAATATGAGTAGCATTTTCAGACATATTCCAAGTACATGAGAAGCTAGATCATGACCACGTAATTAGATGAGTAGGAAAATATTTACGAAAATTGTTTAAGACTTGATTTGTATTCAAATCATTTCCTAGAAAACTTGACAGAAACTACCAAACTGGTTCGCTTTTAAAAAAAAAATTGTTTTCAGAACTTAACTTGATTGGTTTTAAAAGCAGTAGATTAGTTAAAAGAGAGATTGAAATATATTCCAAAGGAACGTTCAAGCATTCTTTTTGAAATCTTAAACATTGTAAAAAAAATAGAAACAAATCTTATATTAAGATGACCAAGTGATGTCTGTTGGTGCTTTTTACCGAGCTTATAAGATCAGTGGTTATACTAAATAGATGAAAAAGTTATTAAATATTTATACAAAATTTATAATATAAAAATATAAAAAAAATTCTAATTAATTAAAATAAATAATATTATATTGTGAAACTATTTTGGTATTTTTTCACGATTATATAGGAATAAAATCCTAGTAAAATAGCATGACTACAAAACCTTAATGAAACTATTTTTTTGTAATTTTCGTTTTTGTGATAAAATAAAGTAAAAGAGTTAAAACTAGTTAAAATAACGATATTAGGCCTAAAATAAATATTTAAACACTAAAACGTATAATATCTCGGGGAGGGTCAAAAATTACGTGTCTATAATAGTCATTAATTCAAGGTCGTGGATGGGATAGTTCTTTTCATGCACCTTCAGCTGTCTAGACGCGTAGGCAATCACCCTACAGTCCTAGATCAACACCGCGTCGAGACCAACCCACGACGCATTACAATAAACATTATAAGACCCGAAACTTGTAGGCAATATCAATATTGGGTTGTAGTCAAAGCTGTCTTGAGCTTTTGAAAGCTCTCCTCACACTCATCCGTCCACCTGAACGGAGCACCCTTCTAGGTCAGCCTGGTCATAGGTGCTGCAATAGATGAGAATCTCTCAAAAAATCGACGGTAATACCCCGCCAAGCAAAGAAAACTCCAAATCTCTGCATCTGAGGACGGTCCTGGCCAACCCTGCACTGCTTCCACATTCTTCGCATCCATCTTGATCCCCTCACTCGACACTACGTGACCCAAAAATGCCACTGAATCTAACCAGAACTCACACTTTGAGGATTTGCATATTAATTCTTTTCTCTCAAGGTCTGAAGCATAGTCATCAGGTGCTGCTCATGATCCTCCTGAATTTGGGAGTACACCAGAATGTCGTCAATAAACACAATGACGAAAGAGCCAAGATAGGGCCGAAAAACAAT
Source organism: Nicotiana knightiana (assembly GCA_005239525.1). Lineage (NCBI taxonomy): Eukaryota > Viridiplantae > Streptophyta > Magnoliopsida > Solanales > Solanaceae > Nicotiana > Nicotiana knightiana. The sequence continues at coordinate 26,998 of ML396209.1, read as the reverse complement.
ATGCATCAAATGCATAAATGCTGCTGGGGCGTTGATTAGCCCAAATGACATCACAAGGAACTCGTAATGACCATACCGAGTCCTGAAAGCAGTCTTAGGGATATCTGGATCCCGAATCTTCAATGGATGATAACCTGTACGCAAGTCAATTTTGAAAAACACTTTGGCACCCAGTAACTGATCAAACAAGTCATCAATACGAGGCAAAGGATACCTATTCTTCACTGTAACTTTGTTCAACTGATGATAATCAATGAACATACGCATAAAACCATCCTTTTTCTTCACAAACAAGACAGGATCACCCCAAGGTGACACACTAGGCCGAATGAAGCCCTTATTAAGCAATTCCTGTAAATGTTCCTTCAACTCAGGAGGAGCCACACGATATGGATGAATAGAGATGGGCTGAGTGTCTGACAACAAATCAATACCAAAGTCAATATCTCTACCAACGGCATGCCCGGAAGATCAACTGGAAATACATCAAGGAAATCCTTCACTACTAGGACTGACTCAACTGTAGGGGTATCAATACTGACATCTCTCACATAAGCTAGATACACGTCACACCCCTTCTCAACTATTCGTTGAGCTTTAAGAAATGAAATAACTCTACTGGGAGTGTAATCTAAGGTACCCCTCTACTCTATTCGCGGTAAGCCTGGCATAGCCAGCGTCACGGTCTTGGCGTGACAATCAAGAATAGCATAATGGGGAGACAATCTACCATATTGAGCAATAATAAAATGGCTCTGGTCTCAAAACCACTAATAACAACCAAACATGACCGATACACACGATCAACAACAATAGAATCTCCCACAAGTGTAGACACATAAATAGGAGAACTCATAGAATCACGGGATACGCCCAAATACGGAGCAAAATAAGATGACACGTAGGAATAAGTGGAGCCTGGATCAAATAGAACTGACACATCTCTATGACAGACTGGAACAATACCTGTATTGATAGAGTCGGAAGCAACTACCTCTGTACGAGTAGGAAGGGCATGGTATCTGGCGTGGCCTCCCTATCTAGGGCGACCTCTACCTCCCCGGGCGACCTCTACCTCCCCGACCTCCACCTCGAGCTGGCTGAGCAGGTGCAGTGGTAGTTGGTGCTATAATCATAGCCTGGGACCCTATGGAGCACGTGGTGCTTGAGAAGTCTGTGGAGGTGCACCCTTCCCAAGTCTGGGGAAATCCCTCACCATGTGTCGAATGTCTCCACACTCAAAAAAGCTCTGAGAGGGCGTGGCTGCTGTGGCTGGCTTGGGCCAGGTCTGCTGAACTGGCCACTGGAAAAACCCCATGCAGGAGGAACACTAGATACTGGTGGTGCATAATAAGGCTCCTGAGGCATAGAAGTAGGCGGAATACCACTGGCGGCTGAAAGAGCTGAGTGAACTGGGCGACTCTCGTAGCACCTACCATGTCGAACTGAAGATGGGGCACGAGCACCAAAATAAGAACCGGTCTCTCGAGACCTCTTGACCTCCCTCTTCTCTCTCTCCCGAGCAAGCATGCCCTCCACTTTCCTAGCGATACTCACAACCTGTTGATACGAGATATCCATCTCTAACTCTGGGCCATGCTAGTCTTGATGTTGGGATAGAATCCCTCAATAAACCCGCGGACCCTCTCTCAAACTGTAGAAACCAAGGCCGGTGCATGTCTAGTCAAATCACTGAAACGAACTGCATACTCTGACACAATCATAGTACCCTGGCGCAACTGCTCAAACTCGGCGCGCCATGCATCTCTGAGGCTTTGGGGAACATACTCCCTCAAAAACATATCCAAGAACTGAGTCCATGTAAGAGAAGTTGCCTCAGCCGGACTGACCAAATCATAAGCACGTCACCACTGATAGGCTGCTCCTCTAAACTGAAACGTAGTGAAAGAAATCTCACTCGACTCTGCTATGCCCATAGTACGAAGGATATAATGGCACTCCTCCAGAAAGCCCTGAGCATCTTCTATCTCCAGACCACTGAAGGTAGGAGGGTGGTATTTCTTGTACCTCTCGAGCCTATGCTGCTCCTCCTCAGAAACGGCTACCCTACCATCGGGCTGAACTGGGGCTACATGTGGCACTGGTGTAGCCTCTAAAATCTTATTAGCCTAAACCCATTGCTCTGGGGTGTGGGCAGCGGGAGTCTGTGCTCCACCCTCGGCCTGATATATGGCAGGAGCAAGGGGAATCAAACCCTGCCTGAGCTAGAGTACTGAACATGCTCATGAACTGTGCAAGGGTCTCCTGAAGAGCTGGTGCAGTAGTGGGCGTCTCAAATGCGTGTGCTCCGACTGGAGCTACTGGTGGCTCATCTGTGGCAGCTTGTGCAGGTGCTCTAGCTGCACCACGTGGACGTGTAACTTTTCCTAACAGTTCCATAGCCTCCCGAAGATAAGTACAGAGATCTCCGTGCCGATCCGCGAACCTCTAATAAATCGGCTTGTGACTTACGACACCGATGAACCTAGAGCTCTGTTACCGACTTGTCACGGCCAAATTTCCCCTCTATAAGACGTCATGACGGCACCTAGTCTCTACGACTAGGTAAGCCTAAACAATTACGGAAATAACAGGAACAGAAGTAAAACTTACAACTAACTACAACAATAATAACATAATTGAAAACCATGCCGCTCGTCATGTGCAACAACCACTCCTCAATACTACAATGTCTTCCCAAAACCCAGAACATCATGAGTCACAAACTACAGAAGGAAAACTAGTGTCTTTATACATCAGAGCCTAGAAAAAGAAGTACAGAAGATAATAGACATAGGGGAGAATAAAGGGGGACTTCGAGGTCCGCGGACACGACAGATATACCTTGAAGTCTCCAAATGTCACTGCTCTCTGATGGCATGGCTGGTAAGAAGTACCTGGATCTGCACACAAAAATATGTGCAGTAGAGTAGCATGAGTACACCACAACGGTATCCAGTAAGTGCCAAGCCTAACCTCGGTCGAGTAGTGACGAGGTCAGGTCAGGGCCCTACTGGTATATACATATAAAATAAGACGGAACAAGAATACAACAGCAATATAAAAGACAAAAATTTAACCAAAAGGAAATCACAGAAATATAACAGTACAGTACACCGAAATAACAACAGGGGATCTCTCGAGATACCGTCTCGTAGTCCCAAATATAAATGTGCAGGGGGATCTCCCGAAATACCATTCCGTAGTCCCAAAGTAAATATGCAGGGGATCTTCCGAAATACCATTCTGTAGTCCCAAATTAAATATGCAGAGGGATCTCCCGGAATACCGTTCCGTACACCCAAAATAAATATACGGCTCAAACAATGGAAATAACAACTACAACACGAAATCCTACAGTTTACACTAAGTGCAAGTCAAGGAAAGGCAGGGGATCCACTAAGCATGCTGCACAGAGTTCAGATAAGAATTTAAGATACATAGACATGTTATTCTAGTCTAAACAGGATAATTATACATACTAGTATAACTCAATTAAAGTGAAACAGGTTATTACTTAGTGAAAAGCGGAGGTTTACAACAAATAGCCCGTGTACGCACTCGTCACTTCACGTACACGGCGCTCATATATCACAATAGTACCAAATCCTAAGGGGAGTTGCCCCACACAAGGTTAGGCAAGCCGCTTACCTCGAACCAAGCTCAATCAATCGCTAACAATGCCTTTTCAACGAATATCCGTCTCCGATGGTCCAAATCTAGCCAAAAGCAATTACATATCATGAATACAACTATAGAAGACTAATCTAATTAATGAAATCAAGACTTTAATAAGAAATTCAAAAATTGTCCTAAAAAGCCTCTGTGGTCCCACACTCAGAATCGGGTAAAAGTCACAAAATATGAACACTCATTCACTCACGAATTCACTCGTTCCAAAATTATCCAGATCCGATATCGAAATCCCAATCAAAACCTAAAATCTTAGTTGAAGAACTTATACCATTTTTCACCCTAATTCCTTAATTAAATGATGAAATCAACCATAGCTTAGTAGAATATAACCATAAAGGAGTTAAATATTGTTACCCAAAAGTTTTCTCTGAAATTCCCTCAAACAATCGCCCAATTCGAGCTCTCAACGTTTAAAAATTGAAAATGGCATAAAACCCTCGAACTTGGCTCTTTTCTTCCAAGTGATTTCGATATCCGCGGGCCAAGAATCACACCTGCGACACTGCACCTGTGGAATTTCCCTCGTAGGTGCGGAAATGAATTAAAGGTAGGGGTCCGTATTTACATCGAAAGGGTCCGAACCTGCGAGCGCGCGCCTGCGGAACCTGGTCCGCTTCAGCGGTCTTCCTCTGTGCCTGCGGTTCTTTGGGCGCATCTGCGGGCATCGCAGATGCAGAATTATCCTCGCACCCGCGACCCCTGACCAACATTCCAAATCCCCTTTTGGGCCTGGCCTCTATGAACATGCGATCCCGCACCTACAATCTTCCCACCGCAGGTGCGAAACCACCAGCAACCAGAAAACTTCTTCAATTGCATAAGTCCAAATTTAAATCTGTAGAGCATCTGAAACACACCCGAGGTCCCGTGGACCTCAACCAAACATATCAAAGAGTCCTAAAATACCACACGAACTTAGTCGAGCCCTCAAGTCACATCAAAAGATGTTAAAACACAAATCACCCTCCAATTCAAACTTAATGAACTCGAAACTTCAAATTTCTACAACTTATGCTGAAATCTATCAAACCACGTCTGATTGACCCCAAATTTTGTACACAATTCATATCCAACATTACTAGCCTACTCCAACTTCCGAAATTGGAATCCGACCCCAATATCAAAAAATCCGCTACCGGTCAAAATCTCCAAAAATTCGACTTTCGCCATTTCAAGCCCAAATTAGCTGCAGACCTCCAAAACACAATCCGAACACGTCCCTAAGTCCAAAATCAACCAATGGAGCTAAAGGAACTGACGGAATTCTATTTCGAAGTCGTCTTCATAAACTTCCGACTACGGTCAAAATCCTAAGGCTTAAGCTTCTTTCAGGGACTAAGTGTCCCAAAACACTCTGAAACCAAAAACAAAACCTCCCAGCAAATCATATAAGCAGAAAAAAGATATAGGGGAAGAAATTAATAGTGAATCGGAGCTATTACTCTCAAAACGACAGGCCGGGTCGTTACAGCTAATATGTTTGAAACTCAAAATGTTTCTTTTGAGACTTAATACAATATTAATGTCACGAACAATTTTATTCATTCGGGTAGTAAAAAATTAGTTCTTCCAGAGCTCTTAATTGATTTTGTACTACAAGATCTTTTGTCGCACCATCCATATGGTGAATGTCTCCTTTACGGAGAAAATCATATCATAATAATTGTCATGGTCAAAATCATTATAGGCAAGAACTTATTCTTGCTTTGCTTTTGCATTTAATAATATTTGATAAAGCCTAGCAAAATAATTTTGTCGTATTATAAGTGCGCGACCAATGACATATTCGTGCAACCACACAGTGATATTTATTTTCTTTATTTTGCTAAATCTACCTTAGAGGAAAGTTGTGTGGTATTCATCCAATCATGCATTGCACATATTTATTCATTACTTTTATTACATATTGCCACCTTCACCTTCACGAATGAGTCTGCATTCTCAATGCTTATCACAAGTCACATTGTTAAGGAATGAACTATAATCACATGAACACGCCTCGTATTAACATGCCGCATTGATACATATTTCCTTCACCTTTGAAGAATTATTTTGAGAATCCTTATTGTTCTTATTTTACACTTACCATAATGATGACTATTATTATTTTAGTCTTTCCACGCCCGTGTTCATTCGTCAACCACTTATCTTTATATAGACTTATTATGTACCGCTACCACATTCTTTTCAATGGAGCAAATCAAGTGGGATAGGCTTCATGATTCTTTCATCAAAAGCACATTATTTTTGCATCAGTTGTCATTATTATCATCAATATGGTGCACTGGGACTCAAACACAATGGCTTTTCCTCATAATGGTATGTTTGGCCAAAATATGGTAGGACTCAAACCCAGCTCTTATAATCATGGTACACCAGGACTCATACCTGATATCTTATCCTCATGGTACGCTGGGACTTGAATCTACTGTCTTATCCTTATATAATATTTATCCCGAATTGTCTCGTTCACTTCAGGGAATGGAATATAATTTTACATAGCCATAAATTCAAACTTTAGTAAGTTCAACATAGGAAACACTGTCATAATAAATAAGTGAATTAAAAATGATAAGAAATATTATCAATGGAACCTTTGATCAATGTAACGACCCGAACGATCGTTTTGACAATTTGCACTTTGCTCTGTAGTTTGGGGGGAACAAATAGCTCCGTATGATATATTAGGACTTGTGTGCCAAATTTGATTTTATTCCGAGTTGATTTGATACGTTTCGGCGTGAGTTTTTGGAAGTCGAAAGTTCATTAAGTTTGATTTGAGGTGTGTTTCGTTGTTTCGATGTTGTTATGTGTGATTTGAAACCTTGGGTAGGTCCGTATTATATTATGGGACTTGTTGGTATGTTCATATGGGGTACCTAGGGTCTCGGGTGAGTTTCGGATAGGTTTGGGTTGTGTTGCGTTCGTTTTTCTTATGTTTTGACGTCGTTTCTTCAAGCATAAATGGTACCACATTGAAAAAATGATCTCCGATTTCTATTTTGATTGAAGCCTTAGATCTGTATCGTAATTACGGAGCCATATAAAAAAGAATCATCGAATTTGGACATCGTATGAGGATTTTATGGTCATTTTATTAAGAATTGAGTTGCTAGATTTTTTAGATTAATTACGAAATTGCCACTGACTTCGTATTTAAAATCTGCATTATTCCAAATATTGAAACCAACATATCTCCCTCATTTTAAGGCCAAATTGGGTGATTCAAAATCCTATCTTGACTAGAATTTATAAGGAATCTATTGGATGCATTAAAAGCGAGTTTCGAGATAGTTTGGCATGCGAAACGAGGTAGAACATCTGGGCAAAAATATTTAATATCAAGGCTTTGTTCATTTGGTCATATTTTGAGTTGGGGAGCTCGGATTTAGGCAATATTTTAGGCGATTTTCACCATATGATTTGGGGTAAATATTTTCTACTCGGTTTTGGTTATATTCCATGAATCTATCTTTATTTTTAGTAATTGGTTTGTGAATTAGGGTTTTTGCCTAAAATTTCATAAAGTGAATTTTTTTAGTTTTGGAGCATCGATTCAGAGTCGGATTTGAGTAAAACTAGTATGGTTATTGAATGGGTTATCGGATTTTGTGAGTTTTTCAGGTTCCGAGGCACGGGCTCGGGTTTGACTTTTTGGTCAATTTTGAGATTTTGATTAAAGATTCGACCTTTATAGATTGGGTTTATTTTCTTTGATATTATTTGATGTATTTGAGTTGCTTCTGGCTAGTTTCGAGTCGTTCGGAGGTCGGCACGTGCAGATGGAATTTTTGGAGCATCGTATGGCTTACTGGGTATTGAATTTGGCTTGTTCGAGGTAAGTAATACTTCTAAACTTGGTGCTGAGGGTATGAAACCCAGAATTACGTGTTATGTGTTTGATATTGTGAATATGTTATTTCTGTGGTACTGTGTAGTTACCTGATCTTATATATAACCATGAAATCTCTATGTACTAGAGCTATTGAGTTGTGATCCATGTAGAAATCATGTTTGGGCTACATGCTTATCCTGTTGGGACTCACTGAGGTCTGCTGTTTAGTTATCTGCTTTCATTGCATTACATACTCAGTCATATGCATATCATATCTCAGTCTCTGTTACAATTTATTGATACATCACATCATTATTTTTGGGATGATTTTTCATGACAATGAGAGCCCGAGAGACTAGAGAGATTGATGACTGAGTGAAGCCGAGGGCTTGTTGGTGAGGATGTTTATGGGATCGAGCTGCCGCAACATGTTTTATTGATTTATGCCATGATTAGCTTGTTATAGCGCTTGGGCTGAAGGAGCCCCTCCGGAGTCGGTACACACCCCCAGTTAGTGCAGGTAACTAATAAGTACGAGTGTTGAGTGCCAAGTGATTGGAAGGATTGAGTGACTGTGAGGATTGAGTGTCTGTGAGGACTGGGTGATTGGGAGGACTAAGTGAATTGATACTCTGAGAGTATGCACATGATTTTTATCACCGAGTCGCATCGCATTTGACATGCACACTTGACATACATGCATAGAGATGCATTTTTCCTCATGTTGTATGGTATCACATCATTAATGACTTCTCACACATATTGACATATAGGCATAGAGACGTATTTTTTCTCATGCCATTTGAAAATGAAACATTTACCTGTTCAAAGATTTTTGGGAAGTGACAATCAAATACATACTCGTGTACTAATATGCTATATGTAAACTTATTAAGATTAAATGTTATCATCATTCGTGGCCTGTGACTGAAAGATTTTAATTTTTCCTATTTTTCTTCACAAGCAGTGAAAACATTAATCTAAATGAATGACATAATTAAAAGAGATATATATGTCAAAACAAAAGAGTATGTAACAGATATTGCATTGAAGCCAGGAAGACAAGTAATCTTAAATATTATAACGGGTAAGAAAATTTTCTAACTGTTTTAAACAATTCAGAAAGTAAGTTTCAATAAACACTAATCATCCCTTAAATGTTACGTCAAACTAAAAGTGACAAAATACTTGATAATTGGACTTATTCTTACTGGTTAACGTGTCTCAATAATTATTAAGCTCAATATTAATAATATCTTTTATGAACAAATAGAACTAACTACTGTACCAATAAATTCCTTGGCAAATAATTAAATATTCTATAATGTAAGCTTAGTGAAGGTTAAAAACAAAACATGTAGGCAATACATAAAGTTTTATTGGGCAGGGAGCCATGTCAAAAGAGAAAAGTTTAACAATTATATATATTTTAAACATATTAATCTGGTGGGTGGAGTCATTTTCTATTTGATAAATTAAAACCATTAAAGTATCAACCAAATATTATGATTGAATTCTGCTTTATATATGAGGCAAATGATCGTTCTGCTCTGTATGGTTAGATAGAAGTGATTATAATCACAAGTAGAACTTAAAGCAGATTTCACATAGAAATGCGTAACTTCAAAAACAAACACCTTACTCGGAAGAGAAAAACACAACTTGAAAACAGTTAGCAAATTTAAAAGGGGATAAAGGAATATTGGAACATATCACCTGATTTACTTCAATGAGCAGCACCATCAAACAGTTCACTCTCAAGGAGAAAATCAAATTTAGTTTGAAGGTTGTGAGCATGTAATTTTTAACCTACTATATATTCCTACAAAATTCAATAAATTAATTAAAATATTTATTACATAAATTTTAGAAAATATGTACATAAAATATCTAATCTTAGGAAGATATTATGAGTTTACGTGCCCTGCAAAAATACTTATAACTCCGCCCCTGCATGTGATCATCGAGAGAGAACATTCTTATTGTTAATATGTTTTGAGGTTGAGGACGGCATATTGTTTTGTCAAGAAGGCATGATATCAAACAATTAGTGCATTTGTTCGCGCTTTGCGCNAATCCATTAAGCACATAACAAGTGTATTTTTATCATTAATGCGCATAAAATGTAAGGTATATCATTGTTAAACTATGCAATTTAGTCTCGCATCAATATCTGTTTTGACTTGAAACACACTTAGTCTATCAACTGAACAACCACTAGGTGTGAAAATTGCTTCAAACCATGACTTCCATCTCTATCAAAGGATTAATTTTCTTAACAAAGCTACTGCTGACTTAAACCTTACAGTTAGAGTCACTTTTATCAATTTAACTTACCTTGGTACATTCATTTTTCTTTGGCATCATATAAGCAGTCCCGACGCAATAATACACATTATCATCGTCGGAAAAGGAGCAGCTAATTATGGAACAACCATGCTCAAATTGGTCAAGGCTGTAAGTCAATTTGCTCTTAAATGTTTGATCATCTAATAGGCGGACAAGCCTGCCAANTCAACAATCTTATTAATGCATATGGATTACTCAAGACCAATGACACTATTATCTTTAAATTATTAATCTAAGTACTGGTTTTTTTTCATCCAAATGATATAGATATTCCCATGGCATTAGTTATTGTGTCTTTTATTTCCTCCATGTTTTCTGGTGATGACGGCAACACCTACACCTCAATAAATCTCTCTTTTGAAATTTGTGTAATCTCTCCCTTTTTATATTCGACCTCTTTTCTNATAGCTTGTCAACAATATATAGAAGATACTTTTGATTCTTAACATGTCAACCCAGTAATAGGTGTCTGAGCTGGCAATTAAAGCTCATTAAAAACTTCAATCAAGAGACAGATCGAAATTCTCAATAGAGTACCACATTCAACTTTTTATATTACCAGTAAAACAGAGGAAAAGGAATAAATTACCCTTTTGGAAAAGATTCNGGAAGTTTTATTGGTGTTGATGAACTTGAAAAAATAAAGTATATTATAAGAAATCACATACTAAAGTAGGTGGTTTTGGCTTCAAAAAATAGAGTGAAAAAGAGAGCTAACTTTTAGTAATAATTTGATAAAAAAACAATTAGAGGACACATTCTATCTCCATATGAATGTAGAAGAGGATCTTGACATGATTAAACTCATGAATACAGTAATGCACACTCTTTAAATAATGAGTTTGCTATGTAGTATTGGTCATACATACGATAATATCAAAATAGTAATGCATAAAGCTAATAACATGCATTGTTTTTTCTAATACAAAGATAATACCGAACGATTTAACTAATGCAACATGATCAACTCTTGCACCGTTTTCATTAATTCCTAAAATGTAACCCCCATTTCTTGAGAATCTCTTCCTTCTGGTTCTTGCCAAGTTCTAAGAATGATTCAATCAAATCTCCATCGAGAAAGCTTTTAAAATCTACAGTTTTCTGCTGCTCGCAGCTCAACCTCCACTGCTCGTTGCTCAGTTCTCCCACACCCTTTATCGCTTTTCTCAAGATTGTCTGGAGCTTTGCAGAAAATGCACACTTCTCACGAGGAAGTGAGGCAATGAGCCCGATAACACCATTCAATGTGCCAAATGTGACGGTGGGTATTATTTCCGAATCTGATAACGGAATGACAAGCGAACCGTGTCGAAACCTATTAACAAATTCACCAAGGTGGTACATACCAACCACCTCAAGACGTCCGCACTTCTCATCCATATAATCCTCACTATGTTCCTTGACAGTGAAAATATCCAAGTTATTTGTAGCACCAAGATAAGTTTCAAAATCAAGGATGTCAGCAGCTGATATCCACTTTACATTATAATCACGGACCCGCTCCTTTATAACACCAACACCTTTCTCTTCCTAAACATGAACGAAACATAAGAAATATCATGAAGGCCAGCAACACTTTCTTAGTAAAATAAGATAAATTAGGCAAATCCACATATACTTACAAAGAATACAATCATAAGAATTAAGAAGCTGGAATTGAGAGTCAAAATTGTAAGCGTACTAGCTAAAATATTGAGTTATTAATATTTACTTCCAAAAAATTACCTTGAAAATAAGTAGAGAAATGGACCTCATCGCATCACCAACAACAATAAAATCACCATGTGTTTGAACAAAAATTGAAGGCATTTAGGGAGTAGACAGCTCCATTAGTTTCCTCCTGTGCGACTAGTTTGAGCTCTCCAGCACGTAAAACTTGTAAAACTAATATTCCGCCCTGGAATTAATCATGAATTAAAAAACCTTCAATAAACATAAAGATAAATATCCGCAGTTAAAGTTAACATTACATGGAAGTGCAGAATTATAAGCATATCTGTTTTGACTTGAAACACACTTAGTCTATCAACTGAACAGCCACTAGGTGTGAAAATTGCTTCAAACCATGACTTCCATCTCTATCAAAGGATTAATTTTCTTAACAAAGCTACTGCTGACTTAAACCTTACAGTTAGAGTCACTTTTATCAATTTAACTTACCTTGGTACATTCATTTTTCTTTGGCATCATATAAGCAGTCCCGACGCAATAATACACATTATCATCGTCGGAAAAGGAGCAGCTAAGTATGGAACAACCATGCTCAAATTGGTCAAGGCTGTAAGTCGATTTGCTCTTAAATGTTTGATCATCTAATAGGCGGACAAGCCTGCCAGAGTCATCTCCATTTTTATACTTCACGCTGCATATAGCAAAAGTCCGCCATTGCTCTTGATGGCTGATGCGGAGTGCATGCTCCCCCAAAAGGGGTATTGAGTGGCTGTGAAGCTTTTGTCTTTCATCAATAGTGCAAATTGCTAACTGACCTTCTTTAACGATTGCAAGGCTGTTGACAATGGAGAAATAGCTTTTAAAGCTCTTGAGCATAGAAAATATATGACAACTTGAAGACACTGAAGCTTACAACCAAGAAGATATATACTTCTAACACCATTTAATTGTGACAGATATGGAAGATATAGAAAAATCAACTTTGAATGATAGCTTGTCAACAATATATAGAAGATACTTTTGATTCTTAACATGTCAACCCAGTAATAGGTGCCTGAGCTGGCAATTAAAGCTCATTAAACACTTCAATCAAGAGACAGATCGAAACTCTCAATAGAGTACCACATCCAACTTTTTGTCAAAGACGCAATATTACCAGTAAAACAGAGGAAAGGGAATAAATTACCCTTTTGGAAAAGCTTAACATTGAATGGGCACATATGGATAATGTCTTTAAGATTTACTTCTCTATAAAGTAACTTCTCATTACAGCTCCATATAACTATGGGTCTATTGGAGGCAGCAAAGACACGTGTAGCTTCTTTAGATGAGAATGTACGAAGTGTTATGGGTTGGGTCCCAAGAGACACCTTTTTCCTGTCTGTCAGCTCACCAGTAGTCATGTTCAATCCAAAATGCAAGAGATGACCATCTCCCAAGGCACATAGCAAATAAGATTTCTGGAAGAGAGAGAGGGAGAGAGGTTTAGAACCACAAAAAAGAGGCAAGGGAACATATTAAAGGAGGACAGCACAAAAATTTTCATGTATTGTCTGCTAAATTCAAAACCTTACTCCACTATCGGTCATCCAAATCTGCTGTTATACTGAAGACATCCGACTACACAGGTCCATTTGACGAAAAAGATGAAACGTAACCAAACATGGAAAGTAACATGTTCCAGTTTAGTGGCTTCCATTGAATTCTATAGCCCAGTTTGATGAACTTCCCCTTCGGTAGATTACAACAGCTTTAGGTCTTGATTTTATCCTCAGATAAATGTTTTTAACCATCGGAAGTCCAGTCATCATCTTTTATATACAATGCAGATGCCTATCATTGGAAATCAAGTACTACAGAAAGAGAGGGAAAGCATGAGGTACCTAACATATTATTTTATTTAGGGAAAAGGGTAAAAAATATCCTTCTACTACTGTTTATTGTTTACTTGTGCCACCCGTTATAGTTATACTTTTTGTCCATTCTTGTCCCTACCGTTAACAAAGTTTGCATAATTGCCCCTAACCCTAACGTCCCTCCACTGTGGCAGCTGACCCCTCTAATATTTTGTCCATGTCTCAGCAGGTCCCACCAAATAAAATGTCATGTCAGCATTGGAAGCAATTTAATTCTCAAATAAATTATGTTTCTTTATCAAAATTAGAAAAATATAAAAAACAAAATTTTCTAATTTAATAAATGCAATAACTATTTTGAGATTTCTCTCACTTTCGGAGAACAAAGTGACATCTCCTTATTGTGCATAAATCTGGAAAACTAGCTTTGTTCTTCCATCTTTGTTGATTCTTGCTCAAAATTTCCAACCCAACTTCTTTAGGTATTCAGTCCAAAATTTTAGGATATTGAGCGGAGTACGTCAGGACTACTATAAAACACTTTAACTTTTATATGTTTCCGATCAGGAATAAGGTTATCCTCTATTAGCAGTAGATTAAGAGCTGCAAAACCAGAGAATAGACCCATTTTGTGGTGGCCTTGTGCAAAACCGGAGAATAAAGCAGAGGATATTGTGCAAAACTAGAAAACAAAATTCAGTAACACCCCCTAGACATAGTTCACATTTTTAAAACCCGTTTTTGAACTAAGCTTCAAAGCTTTCTTCAATGGAGTTCTAATGGAGTTTTAGCTCTTGCTTCACGTACCAGCTTTCCAACAATGTTCTAGTAACCAACTCAAACCCAAAAAGAAAAAAGATCTAAAAATTTTAACACTTGCTAGCGAGATTTCACAAATTAACGCCATACTTGCTGTCGAGAATTTTTAACGCCATCAAGGCTCCATTAAATTTAACAAATCTTGTATGTTTAGATATTGCAACTTGCAAAGAAGAAAGAGAAAATGATCAGTAGAAGAAAATGAAGGAGGGGAAAGGCAGTGGTGTTTTTTCCATTTTCAATCAAGATCGGTAGATCTGGCCTGTTTTCATGCTGGATGAAAATGAAGAAGAAGAGGGAATAGAGTGAGAAAGATTAGAGGCAGCTGGTGGCCATGTGACTATTTCGGCGAGTTTCGCTGGTTCCATTTGCTGGTTTGTCGGAACGGGGTTGCTGTTTGAATGACGAAACATGAAGAAAAAGAAAGTAGACGAATAAGGGAGCTAGTACTGTGAAGGTTAGTTCTGCCCAGATAAATTTTTTTGTGAAATGCCATGATTTCCGGCGATTTTGGTATGAAATGAAGGAGAGAAGATGAGACAAAGGGTGGAGAGGTGAGGAGTGGGGGTTCGTGTTAGTTGCGATTATGTTAGGGTTTTAATTTAGTGGGGTCGATGACATAGCAGCTGACATGGATAAAATTAATGGGTCCAGCTGCCACAGTGGGGGCATTAGGGTTAGGGGCAATTGTGCAAACTTTGTTAACGGTACTACGGTAGGGACAAGAATTNACAGTGGGGGAATTAGGGTTAGGGGCAATTGTGCAAACTTTGTTAACGGTAGGGACAAGAATGGACGAAAAGTATAACGGGTGGCACAAATAAACAATAAACAATCGTAGAGGGATATTTTTGACCTTTTTCCCTTTTATTTATTTGCTTCTCTAATAAGGACCATGAGGTAAGTCATATCTTTTTACTTGTGCTTTCTAAGTCATCTTTTCCTTTGGTGGGCATATACTTATACAATAAAGTGTGATAACAAAGCCAGGTTGCACTTATACTTTCAGGCAGTTATTTTGATCTAAAGCTATAACGGATGTCTCGTCATAATTCATCCAGCTATTTCTATGATGGGAAAGAGACTCCTCCCTCCCTCCGATAATTTTGTTAGCTCTCAGTTATACCCCAAAATGACACTTGCACCTCATTCAACCATATCCACTAGAATTCCATCTAAAATGCATAAGGAAGTCAATTTTCTGCCTCAACCATATGTCATCTCATAAAAGGTAAACGGGAATTTTTTTGTACTCTCATGTCTTTTATCTTATTAGCATACAGACACAGCAATGTCAATGAGAAGGTATTAGCTAAGAGGGAGAGAAAACAAGAATACATTTTCTTTATAAGAAAGGAAGATCAGTAGCGCACCGGTGCTGAAAATATGCATAATTCAACTCTCTCATTGCCTTTTAAAATAATCCTCCTTATATATTTTTTTTTTTATAGCCCTGAGTGTCCGAGTCTCTTAGAGTCCCGACTAATCCCAGGGGTGCACGGGCCCTGGGCAAGGAGTTTTCCGCAAGTGCACCACAGTTAAATCAAGTTTTATGTCCAGGCACGAGACACAACAACCCGACTTAACATTTTTTATTTCCTCCAAAAACCCATCACCAATTCTTAGGCATACCAGATGACCAACACTAGTAGCCAATAGGACCTGTAAAACGGAGAGAAAAAAACTGCACGATGAGCTAATTGGTAGAAGAGAGGAGTGATAAATGATAAAGGTAATCATAACCAACGAAAAGGAAAAGAAACTATAGCTCTCAATAACATCCAAAGGCGTCACAACAACTCGACCATGCCCCGGTGAATCCTGAATTGGTTCTAAATTGAGTAATCTAATTAATATCCTTTTGTTTTACACATTATTAGCTATTTCTGTTGCTAAATAAATCGAGAAGAAAAGGCAATTCCAGCTACCTTTTAAAGTAATTTTACTATTTAAGTCTTTCATATTCTCCATCACTTGAAAAATAGTGCACATTTACTCAAGCTTTCATAATGATATAATTGTTAGATCTAAAGACTGTCTCTTGCAAATTATATTTTTATCTTATGAAGCAAATCATGAACTCATTCTTGTTCCACAGACTCAAATAGTCTGTATTAGGTAAGATTATGCAGGTTCTACTTTATGTTTAATTTTTTGAATCAGGAAAACTGTCACCCATTTGCTTTTTACAATTATTCATAGCATACAAAACAAAGTCTTTGAAACAAAAATATAAATTCCTTCTATAGTAAATGAAAATTTGTAAAAGACAGAATGACCAGTCCCCTTTACTTGACAAGGACCCCAAATCAACAAAGAGCATGACGAATTTGCTCATATACTCGGACTAAATATTGCATTTTTGTAATCCATCTATTGTGTGGAACAACTTATGTATGCTTTTTATCTTTGTTAATATGTTTTCCTAACTTGAATCTATTCTTTTATCTTATAATCTATGATACTGATTGAAGAAGATACCACCTCGGACCTGGCATAGCTTGGAAGGACAAATATAGCAAGTGTTTTGAAGACCATAGAACTCACCCATTTTGCCCAAACCTACATGTTCCACCGAGGTTTAGTTTTTTTTAATAAGATGCACAAAAGCTAAGTTTTTTGTGTCATGACTTTTATCTTATTGTAACTCTTTGTGGACTTCATAGATTCTCTACACAATTAGGAGGAATCTGAATCCTTTTGTTGTACATCTTTCTTAGCACAACTTTTTTGATTGGTATGAGAACCTTGCTAAGTACAGTTTAATGAAAGTTATCACATAATTATCAAAATGAGCCGATGAAACTGATGATGTATGTTGCATGTTGTTCATTACGAGTTCACACAAAGCATGTTCTTTTTCTACTAATTTGAATTTTTCATATACAAAGAGACATTTGTGTTGTATTGTTCTTATTCAAAAGAATCAAAACTTCCTCGTCTCATTTCCATGTCGGTATGCAACACTCTGATGCTGTCCCTTAGCTTTTTCTCCTTGTTTCTCTATCACAAACAGAGATTCATTTTCAGTGGAGACAGCCATATCTTTTTGTCAAAGACAGTGCAGCCTAGTTGGAAACAAGATCTTTTATGGTAAAATAAACCATTAGAAGGTAAAAAGAGCTGATTTTCCTGATGCATTAGTATATCGCTATGGATAGGGAGGTCGCCAATATGATGGAGAAAAAGAATGGTCAAGGAAATTGGATTTTCCAGAGTCAAAATAAAGAATAAATATTACAACCTAAAGAGGACAATACAGTTTAACTGATGAGCTCCAGTTTGAAATAAGTTATGCATTTTGAATAAGTTCTATGAGCACAGCTAAAGAATCAGTGCTATAAAAATCGAAGTATAGCTTTCCTTTTCTAAGTCAATGTAATGGTTATTGCAATTAAACTAATCACGAAAAGTCAATAATATCTGGGAAAGTATTCTTCTATTCAGTACGCATACAAGCTGTCACTTTAAGCCATGGATAAATGCAAGAGTAAACCTGAGTGGCGTTAGTAGTTGCAATAGTCAACGAGCAGCTATCTGGAGCAAACCACTCGTCTTTCAGATCTCTAGAGGTAGAGTTCACCAATCTTACAGAGTTTGGAGTTACCTGCATGGCAATTTATGCGCAACTGTCTATTAAATACAGATATTATTTAATAGATTTTCCGCCAGAAATATGCTTGTTGGAGACGATCAATGAAAATGTTTTACCCTATCATTATGCACTATAGTCTACCAAAGAAATGGAAGATTACTCATCAAATAAAGACAGAGAGAGACACAGACAGAGGGAAGTATTGGAGGATTCTGGTTTCTCAAATTTAACTGTCTCAATGAAGCCAATAGGACATATTAGCCATAATTATAGCCTGTTTGGCCAAGCTTCTCCAATCTTAGAAGCACTTTTTTCTCAAAAAAAAAGTGTTTTTTTTTCAAAGTTAGAAGTGTTTGCCCAAGCTTTTGGAAGAAAAAAAGTGCTTTTGAGGAGAAGCAGAACAGTTTTGGAGAGGCAAAAGCACTTTTTTTAAAAGCACTTTTGAGAAAAGTACACTTAGAAGCAGTTTTTAGAAGCTTGGCCAAATACTAATTAATGCTCAGAAGTGCTTTTCAAATTAATTAGCCAAACACAAACTGCTTCTCACCAAAAGTACTTTTGGAAAAGCAATTTTGAGAAAAAGCACTTCTCAAAATAAGCTGATTTTTGCAGCTTGGCCAAACAGGCTATTAGTTGTAGTAACGGACAACTGACAAAGCCCCACCTCAAGTATGACAGCACAACGCCAAATGTGCTTGTCCCAATAGAGACTCTCTCTCTCACACACAAACATCAAACAAAAGCACATGATAACAAAACAAGATTCCTAACAACTTAAAAAACATGTAAAGACACATTTGACTTTGACAAAAGTTACCGGCACAAGCTGACGACTAATGTAACAAAAAGGAGACAACTTCAAGAAAATAATGATCGCAACGGAAAGATGTGGCAACTCTTCAAGATTATCTGTTACTGCATCCACATCACACCCCAGAAAGAGTACCAACAAGAAGTAGCGGAGACCACTGAACTCCAGAGAAGGAAAGTGGTAGTTTCACAATGTAACCAACAATTGATGTTTTCTCTAACTTAGTCTCTGCAGGCTACTTAAAATTTACAAATCTTATGAACTACTTCTTCCCATTTTATATCGGCAAAGTCGCACCCATTAATCCAAAAGGAAAAAGTTAGAACTTATCAATTGCATATAGACCCTAAAGTATATAAACACACAATCAGATCTATATTATTAAATCACAATTTTGATGGATTTATACTTGCATCTTACTCATAAGTTCTGATTCAATAAGATGATCTATTCAGCATAAGTCATACTTGTACAAGCTGATTCCATACAGCATCATGACAAAACAAGGTCTGGTTTTCAGAATTGAAACCCTCTATCAGAGCTTCTTTTAGCACATACTCACGGTCCATTTTAAAAAACGTGTCGCATGAATGAAGCTAACAACTAAGAACGTATCATATGAATCATCAGTAGCTGAACGAAGGGACCACATTCCGTTGATCCCTTCTAGATGCACAGACGCCTACAAGTAGCATTGGCATATAGATTGAGCTATTGTAGCACTTCCAATAAATAATAAAACATTAGCTGAAAATAACTTAGATGACAAGACCTGTTCATGTAATCCAATTGCACTCTGAACAATACTAAGCGAGCCATCCTTATAGGCTCCGGAGCAAGCCACAACCTGACTTTGACCTTGCTTCTCCAGGTCAACAACACAGAAGTCCCCAATAGGTCCCAAATTGACAAAACTCTTTACAACTTCCATAGGAGAGCCTCCAGCATCGTGCTGGAGATTGAGCTTTACCAGCTGAATGTGAATTGAAAAAATTATTAGTGGAACAGCGAAAGTTGAAACATGTCCTAATATGAAGCACCAAAGGAAATGGAATAACCAAAATTTAAACCTCAAGTTACAATGAATCAAAGTCTACAACAATGAGAATTTTTTTTTTTTTTGATAATGAGAATTACAACAAGCAAGCTCTCAGAAACAAACTTATTGCACCAACATGCACTCATATAACTAACCAAGGGTCATGAGAATTTTAAAAAATATTGCAACGATAACACAACAGATGGAACTCTGACTAACGTTCTCACCAACCAACACTTGTTAAAACTATTCTGACCTCTTAGCAACGAGAACCTCCTTTGACTTTGTGGTGTTAAGTAAGCATTGAAGTACAACAAGTGCGCCAAACATGGATAGGATACAACAAATCATTTTGTTTCATAAGATAATACTACAGCTTTCACTATGCAATCTATTTGAGTGGGCTAATTAAGCGAAATGCTTCATAAATCAAGAGTAACATGGAGCCTATAACAAGTTAATTATTTAAATACCCCTTCATCTGATGAGATGAGTTCTGTCATTCATATTGCAATTAAATATTAGTTATATTCAAACAGTAAAATCTCTAAGCCAATTGCAGTGAAATAGCTCATAAATGAATATGCAAACTTAGCAAAAAATTAAAGCACAAAGGAAGGACATTATTTTAGAAGGACTACAATAAAAATTCATAGACTTAGCAAAATATAATGGAAGAAAAAGATCCATATAACCAATACCAACAAGTCCAGATTAAGACATAATTTTTTTGATATGATCACATTTGTCCAATATTTGCTAGATGTTAAGATATTTGTATGGGGGTAGAAATTGTAGATAGCGCCAAGGTTAAAGGACCTAATTCATAGAATACTGAAAGGTGGGGGTATAAATGGAGTGAAACGGACACCGATGATTCATCAAAACCGGCCTCAACTAGCTATGGTTTGAGGCTTATTTGTTGTTATGTAATGGTATATCATTAATATACCTATCTCGCCAAAATAAAAGGCACAATTATAATTCAATTCATGGAATCACATACAGAAAAAAGGTATCTATATATTCCTTTTAAACCACAAGACGAATCAAGCAATCGTACTTAAGGATATAGTTTCACATTAACTTAAATTTTAAGGTAACAGTTTAAAGTACTTGTGAATCTCCATAGCTTGAGCCAATATAGGCAAAATGGCCACCTAGATATGAAATGGTTGATGCAATAGATGTTTCTTGCAAATGATTGATTGTGACTCCGATAACTCTGGAAAGAACAGAATACGCCCGCATTAAACATTTGTTCCCAGCAACTAAGCAAAGATGCAATTTTTAACAGCAACTCAGCAAAGTAGAAAAGACAAAGTGCAAAAAAAAATTTGACTCACTTCTTCTTTTCATGAGTGATTACAAGTAGGTGAAGACCCCAATGCGATCCCCAAGAAAATATCGATAAGCATCAACTTGCCCAGTAGCTCTTATAGACTTAAATGAACAAATAAAATATTAGTAAGACAATATCTCATTCAGTATTTAATTAACAACTTCCTTGATAACAATTAATTAACAGGTTTTAAAAGGTTTATCAGGTCAAATATGCTAGTGGGAATGCTGGTTGTACAAGAACACAAAGAAAATTAGTAAATTATACATGTAAGCCACGTCCAATTGGGTAAGTATCATTAACAGCTGAAGCATCACAGTAAACAATGGCTTTTTCTCCAATAATAAGTACACCAAACAGTGGCTGAGGTACTGGTATTAGCAAAGAAGCTCCATTATCAAGATTGTTCAGAGCCCAAAGACATTTTCTGCATTCAGTAAGGCAGTCATCCTCCAAGGGCACCTCATATGTTTTGACATGTCGGGCATCATTGTCATCCTGCCAGTCAAATGTCAGGTAAAAACAAGCATCAGAATCAAGTCATTTAAACTCAGACAGAAGACACCACACAATGGAAGTTGGGAAAACGAATCCGCTTGGTGGGTTGAAACCCCCTACAACAACATACCCAGTGTAGTCCCACAAATGGGGCCTGAATGGGTTGAAACCCCCTCCCCACCCCAACCCACCCACCAAATTTATTTATTGTTAAAAAAGAAGGGAATAAACAAACTGCACAATGTCATTGTATAAACTAAGTGCTAACGACATACTCAAGAATTTTAGGCACTAATTAAATTTCCCGATGAAATGAAAAATCTTTTACCTAAATAAGCAAAGAATTAAAATGGTAAAGTATGCATCATGACTACACTATTAATTAAAATGACAGACCTGATATAGAACAACAATTGTAGGGTTTTGGAAACCATACACGAATTTTAGATCCAAAGCTTGAGCCTCAAACCTGACAAAAACCACAAAATAATGAATTATCAGTCAACGAAGAATAGCTTCCGTGATCAACATCATGAGATCCCAGGTGAGACAGTCGGAACCACGACTATTCAGCAATCCTCCTACATAGAGAATAGGATATACTTCTTAGAAGCATAATTCATACAAATGAGCACTACCAAGAACATGTAGAAAGGTTGATACACAAAATGAGGTCACACTGGGTGTATTTAAAGCACTTCACTGTATAAAATGATACAGTCCAGAAAGAATTTCACTTTCTTCCCCTCAAAGAGGAAAAGTTAAAGAAAGAAAACCCAAAGTGCACAGCACAAACACAACATATAGTAAAAAACTGAGGAAAGAGCAGCCCAGTAGTCCTTGGGACATTTCATCTACAGCTTCGAGTAGGTAAGCTTAAAAGAATTGCAACGTATAATACAGGAAAAATGAATTTTGGAATGCGCGCACATCCAGGAACAAAAATCTCTATGAGTTGATCTACAATTAACATTTGTACTCTACAAGTTGACCTGCCGAGGTCTTAATCTGGATTGTTTTCACACATTAAGCATTGATCTCATAGTTCAAGTATATTTCACTAGATTCTTGGTTTTAATTGAGGTTTTGCTCACAGAAATACAACAGCCCTGCTCCGCCATATCAAACCCCACAATCCTCGTCCATTATTATTTAACATCAGAATAGAATATTTCACAATTAGGGAGGTGCATTGGTTGAGGTCAAGAAAAGTAAACTGGCTCAACGGCTGGAGAAGATTTAGCAACAAATAGAGGACGTTACTTAATTTTAGGAGAAAATTATAGATTAAGTTATCTTCACAATTTTGTAAAGGTAAATCTAAGGATACGAGATGCTAAAAGCTTCATTCAGTTTGCCTTCCTCACCAAAGGGAATAACCTGTTGACAATGAAGCCCAGGTGAATCCTTTGCAAACACAAAAAT
Organism: Nicotiana knightiana; assembly: GCA_005239525.1. Lineage (NCBI taxonomy): Eukaryota > Viridiplantae > Streptophyta > Magnoliopsida > Solanales > Solanaceae > Nicotiana > Nicotiana knightiana. The sequence continues at coordinate 4,062 of ML396209.1, read as the reverse complement.
ACCACCACAAAATCTAGTCCAGCAAACATTACACCTAATGAAACGAAGACCAAAGTAGCCAATTTTTTGAGTCTAGTAATGATAGTACCTTAAACAGACCATCATAAAGATGCAGTCCAATGAATCTGCAGTCCGGGTCAATTATACCAATCTACCAAAAGAAAGAAAAAGAGTAAGAGGTAAATAGGGTCTTGATACATAGACAATCTCATTGACGAAATGAGAAATCAACCTACATAATATCAGTTTGCTCCTTTAAATTACAATTATATTTAAGGGCATTTGGAAAAAGAATACCTGACCATTATCCGTGGGATAACCTGTTTGATCTAAGACATCTCCCTTTGTTCTACAAATAAAAGCAGTAAGAACACCACAAAGAGGAAAATTTCTGAGTTTGAGAAGAAAANTCTGAGACATCTCCCTTTGTTCTACAAATAAAAGCAGTAAGAACACCACAAAGAGGAAAAGTTCTGAGTTTGAGAAGAAATTACCAATCAAAGAAAAAGTTTGAGAAGCAAATTAAATTCACTGACTACAAAAGATATAGAGTGAAGCAAATGATAGAGGAAAACTTTCTACCAGGAGTATTTAAAAGAAAAGCTTCAACCAGTGGCAATAACACAAGGCATATAAAAGCTAGAACAACTCCTAGATTCAATTTTCAAGAAGGTTTCATGAATAATTGTTGGCTACTTTGACTAAGTTGTCTACATACCAAGCAAATTGCCTTTGAAGGCTTCAATAAAATGAATATAAAGATGAAGTATACTTCACCGAGATACATACATGCAACCCACGAGTACGAAATGCAGTTTTGCATACTGACCTTGTGATAACTTCATGTGCCTTAGCATCCCACTGAAGGACACAATATCCATGTCGCTCAGTTGTGATGAAGAGAAGATCTTGTGTGTCACCCTGCCAAGATAACCAGGAAATATGATAAACTCATATGTGGCTAAAAGAAACCTTTTTGTGTCCAATGCTTTTAGCAAAATAATAATGTTCTACTCAATCAAAGGATGTCAACTCTCTTTAGGACGGAAAAGCTCAAGTGTGGCAATTCTCCCATATATAGGCACATCCATCATAATCTGCAGACAAATACACAGAAATGAACTCGTACTTTGAAATTCTAGAGCCAAAAACACTCATCACTTTTATAGACAAAGATCATATTAATAAGTGAATATTAAGAGTAACTAGTTTTTATATTCAAAACAAAACAGAAAAGAAATATCAACTAGTAAACAAAAAGATGGATGAAGTACAGTTGAATACACCTTCAAAAACTTAGAAACATGCCATGCAAAAAAAGAAGGAAAACTTGTTCACCTCTAGACTTTCGGAAGTGATTAAATGGATCTCGAGTCGCGTACATTTCCTAATAAAGATTAAAACGGGAAAAGGGTTAACATTTAGAGACTTATTTTCAAACAAAAATGAATAGCTAAGGAAAAGAATAACCAGAAAACACTTATAAAGGACAAAAAAATAATATTATTGGTCAAACTAAAATGGCTTTTAAGCCAAAATAAAAATAACTTCTTGCTTTTGACTTTTTTAAAGTATTTTTTAAGTAACTTTTTTTTTTTTGCCAAACACTCCATTTAAACATGTGAGCTATGATTTATATTTTTGTTTTGGTTTTAGATTTCGTTGCTTTTTTTCTTCAAGTTACCCAATTTTGCCGTTTCTTCTTCTTCCTCAGTATATTTCTTTTAAATTCTTTTCATCACTCGGCTTCTTCTAGCCATTTAAATAGGTGAGCTGTGATTTACTTTTTTCTTTTGTTTGCAGATTTCGTTGCTTTTTCCTCTAAGACCGTATGAAAGGGATTTTACAACAGCTTCAAAGATTTTGTTGCAGTTGAGTTTGGAGGTAACTGATTTCCTGCCTTTTTAAAAGAAAATTTCAAGGGTTGGTCTTTAATAGTGTGGCTATCTTCTTCAACTGCAGTAAAACCACTAATTCTCCTTGTAACGTATATCTGTTTGGGTGATTTTGATATTTCAGATTAAGTCTCTAACATCATATTGCCTTTTGTCTCTGCATCTTGTGTGTTCTGTGCCATCATCTGCTGTAAAGGAAAATATATCTTATTCTTTAACTAGGGAGTATATGTTATGGCATGTGAACTCTGCGACAATTGTCTAATGTTGCGGCACGTGAGAAGTTTGGAATTCTTGGTAAGTTTTTCCTTTCTCGCACTAATTTATACGCGTGACTTTGGAATTCCTTTGGTTGTTTGTTCATTTTTTGCTTCAATTTTAGATTCCTACTCTTCAGCATAATTTTTGTTAGATTTATTTCCATGTATGTCGGTAATTCTATCTGATCTCGCATGGTTGAGATCAAATACCTGGTACATGTAATTTTTTATTATTTTGGATTACTAATCGTTGATGTTGATAGAATGCTAAGAAATAATGAAGAACAAGACAAGACAAGTTTTGGGGTGAAATCTCTTGTCCCTTCTCATTGATTCTACAAGTATTTATAGGCAAAGAAATAAGACAAAACCTAAACTAATTGGGAAACCTAAACCTAATGGGCTAGGAAACCTAAACCTAATTGGCTAAGTTTTCCTAAACCCATACAATTAATTAATTGTAACCTACTCCTAAATAACATAGGAAATATACAAATCTAGAATATTCCTTATTTACTTTTGTTTCCTTATCACCCCCCCTCAAGTTGGAGCATGAAGATTACGAATGCCCAACTTGTCAAGTAAGAGCTCAAATTGTGATTTGCCCAAAGCTTTCGTAAAGATGTCGGCAAGTTGTGCAGTCGTACGAACAAAAATCGGGCGGATGGTGCCTCCGACAAATTCATCTCGAATAAAATGACAGTCTATCTCAATATGTTTTGTTCTTTCATGGAAGACTGGATTGTGGAGGATATGTAGTGCAGATTGACTATCACAAGAAAGACGATGGGAGAATGGTGTTGGATGCCCAGACTTGATAGAATACTCCGAAGCCATTTTAATTCACAAATAGTCATAGCCATAGACCGATATTCAGCTTCAGCCGATGATCGAGAAACAACATTTTGCTTTTTCGTTCTCCATGAGACCGGTGAGTCTCCTATTGAGATATACCATCCGGTGAGTGATCGTCGAGTTAACGGACAACCAGCCCAATCAGAATCACACCATCCGTACAACTTAAGATCCGAAGTCGAAGAAAGAACAATACCTTGGCCCGGGCTTCCCTTGAGGTACCGGACCACTCTTAGAGCAGCATCCCAGTGGTCTGCTCGCGGTTGTTGCATAAATTGCGACAAGACATGAACACTGTAAGACAAATCAGGACGAGTAAAACACAAGTAGATCAATCGGCCGACAAGACGTCGGTAGCTCTCGGGATTATCAACAAAGCGGCTATGTGACAAAGCTAGTCGATGGTTCTGTTCCATCGGGGTGCCAATTGGACGACCCCCGAGTAAGCCGACCTCAGAAATGATATCCAAGGCATATTTCCGTTGATTGAGGAAGAGACCTTTGGGTCCTCGAGCAACTTCAACGCCCAAGAAGTATTTCAACAGGCCCAAGTCTTTCATATGGAAACATTTGGCAAGGTAATCTTTGAAATGTTGGATCCATTTTGAATTGTTGCCGGAGATAATCAAATCATCCACATATACAAGCACATTTAACTGCAGAGCTCCCCGCTTCAAAGTGAAGAGCGAGTAATCGGAATATGACTGTCGGAACCCATATCGTTTCAGGGCAGTCGACAATTTTGCGAACCAGCACCTTGGTGCTTGTTTCAACCCATAAAGTGATTTCTTGAGATGACATACTTTGTCGGGATCATTTGATCGGAACCCCGGAGGCATTTTCATATACACCTCTTCCTTGAGGTCACCATGGAGGAAAGCATTGTGGACATCCATCTGATGCAATTCCCAGTTCTGAGCTGCAGCTACGACAAGGAATACTCGGTCAGTCACCATTTTTGCTACCGGAGAAAACGTCTCTGTATAGTAAATTCCTTCTATTTGATGGTTTCCGAAGATAACCAATCGGGCCTTGTACCTTTCAACAGATCC
>ML396206.1:0-50000 GCA_005239525.1 Nicotiana knightiana | reverse complement strand
TGCTGAGGTTTTTTCTTTATAACTGGGGAACTTCAGCCCCGTATGCTGAAGTTTTTGTTTTCATAACTGGAGAACTTCATCCCCGTATGCTGAAGTTCCCCAGTTACAAAGATAAAACTTCAGCTCTAGAGCTGAAGTTTCCCAAATACAAACTTCAGCTTTAGAGCTGAAGTTCCCAAGTTATAAAGACAATTAAAAAGACAAAACTTCAGCTCTAGAGAACTTTAGATCTAGAGCTGAAGTTTTGTCTTTGTATACTGGGGAACTTCAACCCTATTATGCTGGAGTTTTGTATTTATAACTGGGGAACTTCAGCCCCGCATGCTGAAGTTCCGCAGTTACAAAGACAAAACTTCAGCTCTAGAGCTGAAGTCCCCCAGTGTAACTGGGGAACTTCAGCCCCGTATGTTGAAGTTTTTGTCTTTATAACTTGGGAACTTCAGCCCCGTATGCTAAAGTTCCCTAGTTACAAAGACAAAACTTCAGCTGAAGTTCCCAGTGTAACTGGAGGAACTTCAGGCCCGTATGCTGAAGTTCCCCAGTTACAAAGACAAAACTTTAGCTCTAGAGCTGAAGTTTCCCAGTTACAAACTTTAGATTTAGAGCTGAAGTTCCCAAGTTATAACGACAATTACAAAGACAAAACTTCAGCTCTAGAGCTGAAGTTTTGTCTTTGTAAACTGGGGAACTTCAGCCCCATTATGCTGAAGTTTTGTCTTTATAACTGGGGAACTTCAGCCCCGTATGCTGAAGTTCCCGAGTTACAAAGACAAAAATTCAGCTCTAGAGCTGAAGTCCTCAGCGTAACTGGGGAACTTCAACCCCGTATGCTGAAGTTTTTGTTTTTATAACTGGAGAAATTCAGCCCCGTATGCTTAAGTTCCCCAGTTACAAAGACAAAACTTCAGCTCTAGAGCTGAAGTTTTGTCTTTATAACTGGGGAACTTCAGCCCCGTATGCTGAAGTTCCCTAGTTACAAAGACAAAACTTCTGCTCTAGAGATGATGTCCCCAGTGTAACTGGGGAACTTCAGCCTCGTATGCTGAAGTTTTTGTCTTTATAACTGGGGAACTTCAGCCCCGTATGCTGAAGTTCCCTAGTTACAAAGACAAAACTTCTGCTCTAGAGATGATGTCCCCAGTGTAACTGGGGAACTTCAGCCTCGTATGCTGAAGTTTTTGTCTTTATAACTGGGGAACTTCAGCCCCGTATGCTGAAGTTCCCTAGTTACAAAGACAAAACTTCTGCTCTAGAGATGATGTCCCCAGTGTAACTGGGGAACTTCAGCCTCGTATGCTGAAGTTTTTGTCTTTATAACTGGGGAACTTCAGCCCCGTATGCTGAAGTTCCCCAGTTACAAAGACTAAACTTGAGCTGAAGTTCATTTATTTTAATTTTTAAAGTATATCTATTCTGTTTATTAACTACAATTTATGAATTTTCAGGAAAAGAAGCTGGGTCATCCAATGAAGCAAGATGAGTTATTCAAGGAGACTCATATTATCAAGAAAAAGAAAGAGACTGATCCAGAAAGGTGGGTCGACGACTGATCATCGACTGTACATGTAAATTTTCTCTTTTCATTAAGTATTCTGATATACTCTAATATAATCTTTCAAATACTAATTAAATAAAGATTTTCTTATAGGATTGCTTCAGAGTTGACATGGAGGAATTCATAAGCGNCTTTTCATTAAGTATTCTGATATACTCTAATATAATCTTTCAAATACTAATTAAATAAAAAATTTCTTATAGGATCGCTTCAGAGTTGACATGGAGGAATTCATACGCAGTCAGCCACCTAATGAGTCGGGCGAGCCAATCCATATTTCGGAGGAGGATGCAGAAAGACTATGGATGCAGGCGGTTGGCGGTGCAAAATATGGGAAGGTATACAGGCTTCCTAATAAGAAGTTCCACCGCTATCACCGTGGAATGCAAGGAATAAGAACTTCCTCGCAAGCCGAGCAACTTGATTGGGATAGCCTCTCCACTATGTGGGAGACTGTGACAAAGCTCACAAGCGAGCTAGAAGCATCCAAGGAACGAGAAAGGCTTAGAGATGCTCAGTACGTTAGCATGCAAGCTCAGTACCAAGGAATGCATGCTCAGTACGAAGGTATGCAAGCTCAGCTTAAATCTCTCCTAGCTTCTGGAGATTTTTTGATTCCCCGGTCTCGCGAGCCATCGCCAGAGGCTCAACTTGAACGTGAGCGTTCCTTCCGTCTTCCCCGTGTTAGTTCCTCCCGTCCTCCCCGTGATTGTTCTTCTCGTCCACCACGAAATGACCCTTCTCATTACCGTCTTGATAATGAAGATTCATCAGACGGTGATGATAATGATATAGAATGAAACAGTCATTGAGTACTTTTATATACTTTGAACTAGACAATAGAACTTTTGTCCGTTTTGAAATGGGCTTGTAATAAGTGTTAACTTAATTTTGTTAGTTAAATGTGTTAGTTTTGTTGAACTTTATACGTTGTTGGTTTTGATGTTGGTTTTAATATTGGTTTTAATGTTGTTGTTGTTGTGTTGTTAGTTCGTATTGTTGTTGTGTTAGTATTATTGCTGTTGTTGTGTTAGTATTGTTGTTGTTGTTGTTGTAATAGGATTTGGTATGCTGACAGGTGGTGTGGCTGTCAAAATAGGCAGTTTCTGCAAAAATAAAACCAAGAAAAGCGACCAAAGTTGGTCGCTATGTTATTTAAAAAAATATGTTTCCTGGAATTAGCGACCAATTGTGGTCGCTTTGGTTTAAAACAAATTAAATAAATTAATAAAAAAGCGACCAACTTTGGTCGTTATTTTCTAGATTTTAAAATATTATATTTTATTTACAGACCAAAGTTAGTCGCTATTTTGTATAATAATAAATAAATAAATATTATAATTTAAATATAGAGACCAACTTTGGTCGCTAAATTTATATTATTAAAATAATAAAGCGACCAAAGTTGGTCTCTTTTTTTTATGTCCGAAATATTTGGTCAATTTAACATAGAGACCAAAGTTGGTCGGTCTCTATGATAAAGGGACCGACAAAATAGTGACCAAGCCAGTTTGGACGCATTTTGATCGCTTTTCACTGTTTAGGGACCAACTTTGGTCGCTTTTTGTGGTTGTTTTCCCCAAATTTTTAGTAGTGATGCCTTCAATCAAGGGATTCAATTATATCCTTTCATTTTTTTCCCTTTCCTCTTCTCTCTCCTTTTTTTTTACATCAAAATCCCTTAATCTGCGCCCACAATCTCCATCCTCTCTCTTCCCACCATTGGTGATTGCTTTATATTATTAAGTCATCAATTGCATCGTTATTTTGTTGGGAACCCAGACAACACCGAAAATGAAGAAATATTCAAGGATTGTATGATAACTGTATCTTAATTGTATTTGAATTGTATCAGATATATCAATGCGTAAAACATAATTGTATCATACTTGTATCACATTAATATCTAAAATAATACATGATACAATACTAATAAATTAATATATAATTATCATATATTTGTGATATAAACTGTGAAATTCATCATGAACTCACAACTATGCATTATTCAGTTACAGATTTGATACAAAAGTATTCTGATACAACTTTAAATCGATTCTAAACTTAAACTAATACAATATCGTATTATATTTGTATTAGCATTGTATCATATATTGTTTAGATACAAGTTGTGATACAATTATGATACAATTCTAGATTATGATACAACTTTGATCTCATCTTTTTCAAGTTTCAATTTAAAACATCTACCTAGAACCAACTCTAAACATAAATTATGATACAATATTGTATTTTAATAGTATTAGTATTGTATCAGAATTGTCTTAGGTATTGACGTATCAAATACAACTCGGATACAATTGATACATTTATCATACAATCGTAATACAATTCTGAAACTTCTTCTTCCTCGAGTTTCAATCAGAAATTCAACCTAGAACTAACTTTAAACTGAATGAATCTCCCTTAAAATTGAGATATAAATCCTAAAGGATATTTTCAATCGTTTTCAAGAACACCCAATCCAAAAAAATCACAAATTCGTAAAATCTGAATATCTAATTCAAAGCTTCGAGGCTTTTTAATGGTATGTCAATGGCAGACCCTTCACTTGCAATTTCAGAGATAATATTGATGGATTTATCAATGGTTGTTGGTGGAATTGATTAAGAGAAATATATGAAGCTACAATTTTAGAGAGATAATAGTTTGATTTGTATGAGGGAGAGAGAAAGAGAGATTGGTTGATTTCTATGAAAGAGAGGTGATGATTTTGGGTATCAGTGGGTTTCTTACGGTGAGTAAGTACAAAGACAGATGATGTTCTGTAATCCTTTAAAAAAGGAAGAGTATCTTAAATGTAGGGGAATTAGTGTAACTGATATCCCGTATTTAAGGTATGTTTCATTTCCTCCTTTTTATGAGTTTGTATAAAACTAGTAAATATAAGTATATAGAGTAATTAATAAAGAACCTAAATAAAGGTAGTAAATAAGTTTTTATTATAATATAAATAGGTAAAAATCCCAAAATAATTTGTTGCTTGCCTAATCCAGTGTAATCTGAGTCACTGGACCAATGGCAAATCAAATAACAAAAATATTTTTCTTTGTCTTTGCAATGGATAAAAAAATAGAAGTACGATCATATACAACATTAGAAATCAAACTTTTGCGCTCCAAATATGAAACGACAAAATTATAGAGAATGTCAACATGCATCAAATAATTAGAAGTAAAAGATGTTTAATTAAAATATAATATTAAGATATTAAATTAAACTGAGTTCCATTAGCTATGACTACATAACGATTTCTGCAACGACGATAGATTTTCGAGATATGAAACCTCATCTGCTCCTTTCCTGTATCTCGTTTTTGCATATGGTACATGCATGTGTGTATTGCCATTGCTTAAAGGCTCTCAGAGTCCCACGAACATTATTGTCTTCCCTTTCACCATCTTGATTAGAAAATTCTGCCCTTTAAATCTGTCAAGAAAAGTCCAAAGACAAAAGGGAAAAAGAGATTCTAAGAGGATGTTAGTGCAACTAAAATACCATAAGATATACGTAAAAATTGATGACACGCACTTGAGCAATTCAAATGCAGCGGGCTTCCATTAGTACTTGAGATAGAGTTTATCTGGCGACTATTTCCATGACAACTGAATATTTCTTTCACAACTCACTACTAGAAACATAGCATTTTCCCACGAAAAATTTGTCAGCAACAATTCCCACCGAAATGCAATGGAAAATTTAAAATTTCCTTTCAAAAAAAAAAAAAATTATGATTTGACTTTGACTATCCGTGGGAACGTTTTGCGCAATAATGCGTGTAATTTAGTTCCTCTGGAAAAATTTATTAAAAAAAAATAATTATATAAAACTAAAATAAATCCCAGAGAAGACAGCGAGAGCTTAAACAATTATTAACATTTAATAAGTTTTCTCTTAGTGTACATTCACACAACCTTTTATTTTTCCCCCTCAGTCGTCTCTTTCACTCCACTTCGAATTATAGGGATTTTATAATGTTTCAAACTCTAGATTTAAAAAATTAATGATGTTCTCTTGTGCATATATGGTCTTACAAAGAATTAATTTGTTGAAAGACAATATTGGATTGGTTTATTCTTGTTTGTTTGACCTATTTTTCAGATTTCTTTTTTTATATGGGTATTTGGAATTGCAGCGTGAATTAATAATTCTTGTGGTATGTCATAATGTGTTAATGTGACAAACAGTTGGATCCTGAAGTATAATAGCGAGTTCATACTTTCTTCCTCTTTTTTTTTGGGCATGAAAGATAGATTTTATATATTAAGTAAACTCATGCATACAGAGATTTAGGTGCCCAGCTTGCACCCTATTACTGGTTGAGATAGAGGTAGTTATATGTGTTTTTATTACAAATCAAATTAAGACTACTAGTATCTATACTACTAGTTGCATTTGTAAGCAAAGTAGTGCCGCAAAATACTTGTAGATTTGTTGTTGTGGATTCTTCTTCGCATGATTCGGGCCTGGCTGTGGATAGCACGCAAAAATGATAGCCCTTGTTTATCATTTGCCCAAGTTTCTGTCGCAAAAGGTGGTGGATGATCAAAAATTTGTAGATGATAGCTTTCTTCCAAAGAACTGCCGAGATTGCTAGTTTATCTGCTAATCTATTTTGCTCTCTGTACGCATGACTAACTATCTGATCATGGAGCATCTTGATCAGGTGCCTGCAATCATGTATTAGATTAGCAAAGTGTAAACTGTCGTTATGCAGTAGTTTGATTACCTCCTTGGCATCCAGTTCTACCTGGAGTGGAACGAGGTTATTCCTTTTTGCTAGGATAGCCCCTGTAGTAGAGCATATAATTAGTTGTCAAAATAGATTGTTTGGATATGTTGCCTGCAAAACCTGTTATCCGTTCACCAGTGTGGTTTCTTGTTATTCCACCAATACCGTTTGCATTAGAGGAATTCCTAGCCCCATCCGTATTAATCTTGTATATATTGGGTTTAGGAGGTATCCATTTTAGAGGAACCCTAACCCTGCGTTGTGGTGGAGTTGTTGGTTTTGCTAGGTAATCGTATTCCATTGCCAGGTCCATCACCTGTTCCACCTTCCATGTTTTCTTCAATGTGATCACTGCTTTTCACTAGTCCAAGTTCCTCATCTTCTGGTTCCTCNCCAAGAATACTCCCTCATCACTTCTGGGGTCAAATTTTCCTAGGGAATCTTTCCCATTATTATGCACAAAACACTTGCATCCAAAAGCCCTAAAGTGGGATATGTTGGTCTTTCTCCCCTTAAGTAATTCATAGGGAATTTTTTCTACCAGAGGTCTGGTCATGCATCTATTGATTATGTAACAAGAAGTGTTTATTGCTTCAACCCAGAAGCTGTGAGGTAGTTTGCTAGATAGAAGCATGGTTCTTGCCATGTCTTCAAGAGTTCTGTTTTTCCTTTCAACAACCCCATTTTGTTGTGGGGTTCTAGGAGCAGAAAAGTTATGATTGACACCATGTTCATCACAGAACTCAGCAAACTTAGCATTCTCAAATTCAGTACCATGGTCAGATCTTATTGATGCTAGTTGATGTCCTAATTGATTTTGAGTTTTCTTGACAAATGAGGTGAACATATCAAATGCTTCATCCTTAGATGCCAGGAATAAGGTCTATGTGAACCTTGAATAATCATCAACTAGCACCATCACATATCTCTTACCACCCCTACTCAGATTTCTCATAGGACCACATAGATCCATATGAACCAGTTCCAACGTCCTGGTGGTACTGACTATTTTCTTACTTTTGAAAGAGGACCTTACCTGCTTCCCCCTGGCACATGCCTCACAAACTTTGTCCTCCTTGAACTTAATGTTAGGAAGTCCTACCACTAAGTCCTTAGAGACTAGTTTGTTAAGCTGAGTCAGACTCGCATGACCAAGTTGTTTGTGCCACAGGAGGGGATCATTGTCCAACACACTTAGGCAAGTGAGTTCATTTTTAGACAGTGTGGATAAGTCTATGACATAGATGTTATTCATTCTTTTTCCCTACAAAACAATCTTGTCGGTAAACAGGTTAATCACAAAATATTTTGTGGAAGTAAAAGCAACCAGGTTACCTCTGTCACACATTTGTGATATACTGATCAAGCTGTATTTCAAGCCATCTATTAGATATACATGTTCAATGGATCGTGTGTCATCCTTACCTACCTTAACAACCCCAATAATTTCACCTTTCTTTCCATTTCCAAAGGAGACATTTCCTCCTTTGAGACTTTCAAGTGAAAGGAATTGTTCCATGTTCCCCATCATATGCTTTGAGCAGCCACCATCCAAATACCAAATAGGCTGCCCCCTCTCACTTGAACCTACAAAAGAATCAGGGGTTAGTTTTAATAACCCAAACTAGTTTGGGTCCTTTTCTATGAGAGAATGGATGAATCAAATTTTTTCTGGCCCAATTTGGTAGCCAGTTTTTCCTTTTTACAAACCTCTCATTTTTTCGATTGGCCTACTTTTTTGCAGTACACTCATATTTATAGTGGCCAGTCTTACCACAATGGGTGCAGATTTTATTCTCAGGGAGAGTGAGATACTTGCTTTTGGGATCCCACTTGGGCAATTGACTTCCAAAGCCAATCCCTCTCCGGTTGCTACTATGATTATCTTGAAGCCATATCAGGGCATCAGAGGATTTATTCCATTTACAAGTTCGATCAAATTCATGTTTGACTTTGCCATGTTCTTCGTTAAGAGTTCTTATCTGTTCATCCTTGGCATACATCTTATATGTTAGTTTTCNTGGATGAACCTGTTTCAACAAGACATTGTTTTTCTTTTCAGATTCACTGAATCTGATTTCCAGGTTCATGCACTTTGCTTTTAGCATTGCACATTCTTTAGAAAGTTGATTCTTTTCTTTGTTTGTTTCCTCAGAATCATCTATAAAATCAAGTAGCAACTCAGAGAGTTTTTCCTTAGATAGGAACTTTACTTTGTTTTTAAGATGGGAGATACTTACCTCTGGTTCTTCATGTGATTCCTCATTAGATTCTCCAATTTCCATGAGCGCCTTATCCTCAGTATCCCATCTTCTGATTCCTCATCTGAACTTTCCCCCCAAGCAGCAACCATAGCCTTTGTTGTGGTTTTTTTGGGTTGGACCTGTTCCTTCTTTCATATCTCTTCTTTTTCCATTCTTCTTCCCACTGAGGACAGTTTTGGATGAGATGGTCAGTCTTACCATATTTGTAGCATCCCTCGTTGGTTGGTCTTTTTGGAGCTTTTGCTTTGTTGTAGTTTCCTCCTCTAGAGATGCCCTTCTTCCTCATCAGAAAGTTTCTGAATTCTTTGGTAATCATGGCCATCTCATCATCCTACAGATCTGCTCCCTCAGTGATTCTTAGTGCTAGACTCCTCTCCTTCTTTGGACCATCCATCTTCATTGTCTGCCTTCTGAGTTCATAGGCACTGAGGTTTCAAATCAGCTCATCCAATCTCAGGGTTGCCATATTTTTGGATTCCTGGATAGCAACGATTTTTCTTTCCCAGGAAATAGGCAAGACCCTTGTCAGGATCTTCTCAACTCTGTCCTCTTTAAGAATGACTCTTCCAAGAGACTTCAGTTCATTAGTCATGGTTGTGAACCTTGTGTACATCTCTTGGATAGTCTCTCCTTCTTTCATAGTAATGTTTTCATACTGAGAGTGTAGTAGAGTACCTCTTGGCCTTTTTACCTGAGGTGTTCCTTCATGGGATACTTGCAAGGTATCCTAGATATTTTTAGCAGTGGTTCAACTTTGGATTCTGCTATACTCGTCTGGACCTAGTCCATACACTAGCCACTTTTTGGACTTTGCATTACTCTCCCATTTCATCAGATCCTCAGCAGTGCAGTCAGCTCTAGTCTTTGGTACATCTATACCTTCAGTAGTCTTCATCATGGTAGCTCGAGGGCCATCAGTGAATATGTCCCGGAGTTCATAGTCTTCTCCAATCAGGTGGTTCTTCATCATATTTTTCCACCAAGAGTAATACTGGCCATTGAAGAGTGGTGGCCTTGTAGTTGATTGACCTTCCAAGTTTCCAGGTGGTGCACTCATCTTGATCTTCTCCAAGGTGTTAGCCTTTCAAGGATAACCTTCTCTGATACCAATTGATGTTTTAAACGTCAATACCACACAAGAAGATAGGTTAATTTGTGTGGTACCCAATTTTTGAGTGGTGTCTCTCTAGAATAACCTGGTTCTTCTTGGTGTTCCAACTTCTACTGTTGCGGTTAATAAAACAAGTAAAGTAAAAACACAGATATTTTTACGTGGAAAACACCTGGCTCAAAAGGTGAAAAACCCACAACCTACTCCTCAGTAGGATTTTCCCAAACTCTTTACTAAAACTCTAAGCCAAACGGACTTACAAANATTTTTACGTGGAAAACACCTGGCTCAAAAGGTGAAAAAACCACGACCTACTCCTCAGTAGGATTTGCTCAAACTCTTCACTAAAACTCTGAGCCAAACGGACTTACAAAATAAACTCTTTTGTAATCCTAGGACTAACTCTAATCCCTTCGTAGTAACTAGCCTCTAGCTAATTTCTACAAGCTTCAAGTTAACTCTAACTTGAACAATGTGTACCTATTACAATTGCTTCTATGAAAGCTGAAAAGATACAATATTAAATCTCCTACTACAACCAACTAGACTCAATGACAAACATATGGAACTAGTTCTTCTAGCTAGTCTGTAGCCTTTGTATCGCACAATAATTCTGCTTACAAAATATCTGGGAATTTTGCTTTCAGATCTTGATTCACTTCTGCACTTGTGTGTTCTTGATTTAAGCAAGAATACTTCAATTATTTATAAAGTCGGTTGTTGAGTTGTCGTTCAGTTCCGGTACAATTCTACCTGGGAGAACGAGTTCGTATTAAACCCAACTTCCTTCCTTCGTTACTATCCTTGCTGAATTCAACTTCTATTCTCTTATCAATTTGGAACCTTTTCGCATTCTTGTTCATTGATACTTCACAATCACATTCATCTGCTATGCATATTCAATTCATGTGCATGTGCGTCAGGCCAAGTATGTATGCTATGATGGACCTGGTTCAACTGGTCAGCCATTTTTCAATCTTCAAAACTATGCAGTGACTTGGGTCAACAACATTTCAGAATAAAATTTTTTTCATACTATTCCTTTAGGCTGTAAAGCTGAATGCCTTTTAGCCATAGAAACTCTGTCCTGGTCTCCCTGAGTTCTGCTAAGATCTGGGCTAACTCCTGCCTTGTTTGTATATCTAGTTCGTGTGGAGATGGAGGTGGTGGGGATGATGGACTGTTTGGTGGTGTTAGTGGGTCGAAAGGACTGGTTGGAGTCGAGTAGGGTGATAGAGGGTTGAAGGAGGTTAGATTCTGAAACCATGGTGCATAAATCTGCCCCATGTGGTGTGGAGGGTAAAATGGGAGCATGCTGGTCGTGGAGTTTAGAACTGGATTTGGTGGCTGCATGGGAACTGTCCACTGAGGTAGGTTCGATGTTGATGCATGCTGCTCCAGTAGGAATGGTGTTTGAGTTGTGTATCACTGGTTTTGCGCAAAAGCATCCATCCCTAGCTTCATTCCCTCCGTTACTATTTCTGCTAGGTGAGATGGGTTCTGTAGGAGCAATATAACTTCCTGATTGTTGATTTCCATCGTGAACACCAGAGCATAGCCCTGCAATCCCATCTTTATCCACGATTCGAGAGGGAGGTGATGAGTTGGTATTCTACCAACTTATCTCCTCTCGATATATAAACTTTAGTATAATTTTGATAGAAAACTAGGACATTTTCTGAGGTTTATTGGCATTTTTTTGGTATTATGTGATTTGGAGAAGAAATGGAAGAAATCAAGTCAAAATAGGCCAAAATTAGGAAAAATGACTGAAGCCAGATACTCTTCGCGATCGCAGAAGTCTATGAGAATGTGAACCGCGATCGCAAAGAGTTTTATGCGATCGCAGAGAAGGAATATTACACCAGCTCTGAAATGTTCTACGCGATTGCAAAGATGGTTACACGATCACAGAAGATAGATAATTGATTCTGCGCAATCGCAAAATGTCCTCACGTGATCGTAGACCTCTAAAATCTGAACCTTCGTGATCGCAACTGTTTTTACGCGATCGCGATGAATAGAAACTGGGTGAATTCTGGGCAGTTTTGGCATTTCATATTTTTTTCCCCAAAACATTCTTATACACGACTGGGCAGATCTTTTAGGATATCTTTGTCTTTGTAAATATAATTTTGTGGAGAGAAGAACAAGTCTTTAAGCTAGGGTTTGCACACAAACTTGGGATTTGAAGATTTCAATCTTGTGGTTAAGGTTTTCTTACCCATTTATGTTTGTTTCTTCATTTCCTTGTTTTGTATTGTATATTTAAGTGTGTAGTATTTATTTCCAACACTTGAATCTTGTTTATGAAAATTTACATATTTAAAGTGTGGATACCTTTTTGTGTTTATGTATTGAATGATTTTATTATATTTATGAAGTGAGTTATTGTTTCTTTAATTATTCTTGTACTTTAATGTTTCCAAAGGATTATCTAACCCTAGGACTCGCCCCTTAACTCCGAATTAATTTTGGAAAAGATAATTTGGGGTTAGGAAAGATTAATTAACAAGAACTTGAGGCTTTAACCCTCATTTTATAAATTCTACCTAGGGATAGGATTGAACTACTTGTAGCCATATCCGGGTGTGCTCATCTCTTAATTGGGTTAGGAATAATTCAATTAGTAAGTCTTGTTAGTCTTTGGGAAAAGCTAATTAAGAATTATTATCTGTGGCTGATTAACATAAACTCGCTCATATTTGTAAAATCGTGAAATACATTGGATCGTTACTTGAGTGTAATTCCCGAAGCATTCATACTTGTTTCCATTGATCATTTTACTTTCTTTCTAGGTTAGTTTATATTTTCGCATTTAGTTATAAACAACTTGCAAAACCAAACNCGACCGCTTACACTATTTTAAGGTGTAATTTGAGCGTATCAAATTTTGGCGCCGTTGCCGGGGAACAATTGGCGTAATTTAGGTTGTTTGAGAAGTAAGCATAAGTGCTTTGATTCAAACTTGTGAATATTTGTGTAATTATTTTTCTTGTTTATTTTCTTAATTTTTCATTAAAAAGAAATGGCATCATAAAATGAAAATTGATCGGATGGTAGTTGTTCATACTTTGATGACCCTTGTCCTTATTGTGGAGGACCATACTCGTGGCAAAATTGTTTAAATTCTCCCGGGGATGGATTGAGCGCACAATCTGAAACCCATGAGTGGAGTATTTGTGATAGGTGTGGTCGCCAAAATGGTCATTGGTATGATTGTTCATATTTGTCCTTCCCTTCCCCAAACCTCCACTATGATGGTTCTACTTTTTGTGATGGAAATTTTAGGGGTGAAGAAGTGGAGGGAAGTGAACATGGTAGAAATGGAGAATTCAAGATCATGTTGGAGTGCCTACCTGAAGAAGGGAACCATGAGTAAAATGACTTGGAAGAACTTTTGGAGACTAGTTTCCAAAATGATTTGGCACTTGAAAGGTTGCACTCACAAATGGATGCTATGATTGAAGCTTCGAGGGTTCAAAAAGCCTTGGAGGTGAGTGATAACCAAGAACCTTCCTTAGAGGTTGAAGTTGAAAATTCTTCCTTGGTACTTGAACAAAACCAAGAAGAACTCTCAAATGCTCAAAATGAGAGGATAATGCTCATGTTGGAGGCCGTTGTTGAAAATGAGGAAAAACACAACTTTGTACTCGAGGAATTGAAGCATGAAGTGAATCAAAATGATGATCACATCCGCACTTTGGAGGATCAAATGCAAGAATTAATAGAGGCTCACCATGCCTCTCAAGTTGAAAGTGTAGATGGAATCCAAGAAGAGTCCAATTCCGAGGGTGAGAGTGAGTTTTACTTTGAGGAATCAAGCCTTGAACATCCGCCAACCGACTCCATGAGTGTTAGTGATACCAACAAAAATATGGAATTAGAGTCAACCAGGGTGATTGAAAATGTGGTTGAAATTGACTCTATTCCGGAGGAAAATGAGGATGTCAAAATCCGAAAAAATTTGCAAGTTGGAGGTTTGAAGGCACATTCCAAGCATTTTTCAATATTGGAATTGTGTGGTAAAATGGAAGTTGAACTACACGAGTCAATGGAGCGTTGCGAGGAGAAAAAGTTCTTACCATACATCTTGCAATTTGAGGAAACAAGAAAACAAAATGACATTCCTCACATGAGAGCCAAGAAGTGCAAAGTGAAGAATTTAAGGCTTGGCTCGGTCATCTATTTACCACCCCCACCGCCCATGGTCATAAACTTGATTCCAAGCTTGGCGCTCAATTCATATCATCCTAGTGGCGAGAAAAGTGGTAAAGTTGATTTGCGTCGTGCCACGACGTTAAATGCAGCACTTGGTGGGAGGCAACACATTATTTTTCAAAATTTTTGGTCATTTTTTTAATTTTCTTTTTTAGAATAGCTTATTATATTTTTTCTAACCAATCTGCCAAGTTTCAAAATTTTCGGACTTAATTTGAGCAGGTCAGGGATATTGGGTGATCAAAAACAGTGAAAAAAAAACAAAGAAAATTGCTGGGCAAACAATCTGCCCAAGTCTGCGATGCCTAGAAGCAACTATGCGATCACAGATGTACTTTTGAGGGTAAAAGTGCGATCGCAGTATGTCAGCAAAAATCTCAGAAAAATGTAATGCATAGTGATCGTGGATATCAGTACGCGATCGCGGAGAGTAAAAAAAATTCTTACTCTACGCGATCGCGGGAAAGCAACCGCGATCACAACTCTCAAGATAAATGAATCTCCGCGATCGCGACTTACTAACATGTGATCGCAATGAACATGTAACTTGGCAAATAATTAAAACACTGAGATTTAGTTCACTCGCCCACTTTTTGCTGTAAACTCAGAACAAAAAGAAAAATTTTCCCTGCTCCCCCAAACCCCTGTACCATGCCCAAAATCAAGTTTGCTTCATCCTCATTGCATCCTTTGGTCATCACTCTCCAGGTATGTAGATTCCTAACCCTATACTTCATCTATTTTCATTTTTTTTGGAACACATAGGATGGGCAGCCCCAATTCCGAATTCCAGGGCTTGGAATTTCATGTTTTGTGTGCTTGCTTGCTGTTAGTTGGTTGAGTGAAACTATGTTCCAGTTTTGGGGTGATTAGCATATGTGGGTGGTTTAAATTTGTTGAGGTAAAATAAGCCCCACTTCTGTTTGATGGAATGCTTAGGTGATCTAAAAATTGGCGAAGAAGACGACCTTCGCGATCGCGGTTCAATGTCTGTGATCGTGTTGGTCTAATTCCGCTGGAGTTCTAGATTACTCTTCGCGATCGTAATACACTGTCTGCGATCGCAAATCTTCAGCACTTGGGTAGTAGTAATTTGTTCAATGCGATCGCGTGAACTGGTATGCGATCACTTGGCCTTAATGCTTTTGTTCATCACGATCGCGGTTCTTTACAGCTAGGCAGAAAAATAGTGTTCTTGCAAAATGCTGTTCCAAATGATTTCTAAAGTGGTTCTTTGGCCTAATCACCCTTAAATGCATTGCTTTAAGTGCCCATATAATTGTTTAACATGATTAATATTTTTGCAGGCACTTTGCGCTATCAAAATGGACTCAACACCAATTGAAAATGCCCAAATACCCACTGCACAAGTTGCCGCAGAGGAGTATTTTGATGCCTCCATCTTTTCTTCCCTTAGATGCTCTAAGCGATATGACAAGCAATTATCCAAAAGCATGATTAGGGAAAGAGGCATACTCCTGGCCGACCGTGACGACCGATGGCCCGAGTTCCATGGGAGATTAATTACGAGTGGATGGATCTGTTTTGCAGATGAGCCTAGGCCAGCCAACCATGAAGTGGTCAGAGAGTTTTATGCCAATGCCGTAGAGACCGACTTCAACAATGAGTTGGTGGCTACTTTCAGAGGAAAGGAAATCCGGTTTAGTCCAGAGGCAATCAATGCACATTATAATCTGCCCAATGCTAACAACCAGGTGTACCGAGATCGAGCCCAAGAACTGGGCACCCAGTGGTACATTGATCATTTGCATGGTGGACAGGTGCCCAACTGGATAAAGAATCACTCCAGGGCCGAGTCTTTAGAATTCACTGCGGAGGCCAAGACTTGGCTCTCCATCATCTATGCTTGCATCATCCCTTCCAAAATGAGACTGAGGTGACAATTAAGAAGGCGAGAGTGATATGTGCCATCATAGAGGGTATCCCGGTGAATGTAGGACAAATCATTGCCGATGAGATAGCAGAGGTGGTAGAAGAGCGGACCAAGAGACTATTCTTTCCATCCCTGATCACCCAGCTATGCTACGATGCAGGGGTGGTGCCAAAGCCCACAGAAAAGGATAAGAATTCAGAGAAGCTCATCCACACGCTGTTGAGAAAGGGATCTGGAAATGCGCAGAAAAAATAAAGGATTGATGTAGCATCTCTTACCTTTGGCAAATTCACGGGCACCATTGAGATATCTGATGATCCTGCAACTGCCCCTGGGACTTCCACAGCTATCACACCACTGGAGCAGGGGCCGCTTACTCTCAAGTACATTTCTAGACAGGTCTATGGAGTGGATACACAGGTCCGCAAGCTTATCGTTGGCCTTCCTTCTGCACCACCCGAGGAGGGCACTTCTGCAAGTTCATCTAGCCAGGCAAGGCTCCCGACTGTCTCCGACCTTGCCAAGGAGCAGCAGGCCATCAAAGTCAAGCCGGGAAAGATTGAAAGGAGGCAGCAGAAGCAGAGGGAGCACGAGAAGAAGAAGACCAAGTTCCTCACCAAGATCATGAGCACATTGAGGAAATTCTGTGGCCCGGACGAGGCTGAGGATGAGGATTTCGAGCTTACCCCTCCCAGTTCTTCCAGTGATGAGTGATGACACCCAGGGAACACCCCCTTCATTTTCTTCTTGTCTTGCATAGTTGCATTGGGGACAATGCAATATTTTCGGTTGGGGGTGGCCCTTATATGATTTTGTGAATAATATGAATTTTATTTTTTGGTGGATTATGAACTTGTGTAATTTGGTGGATGTTTTAGTCTATCAATGATATTTTGTTAAGTTAAAATTTTCTCTTTCTTTTTATAGTTTTCTTGTTTTGTTTTGTTTTGTTTTTGTTTAAATATAGTAGTATTATTCCTTGATTTTTCTATCTATATCGGTTCTTTTCCAAGGAAATTATCTTCGTTGAACCGGGTGACTTTTCCCTATGATGGATGGCGTGGAAACTTTCTTAAGGGATTAGTGTTGTGTAAATAATATTTTTATTTTAGTAGCCTATTTGTTAATAAATTGGGTTGTGGAGCGTAATCTCGTGCCCATAAGCTAACATGTGACTTGTTTTTGTACCAATATTATTTAAACCTTGGCATATGAAATTTTTGAGCTTTCAAATACAATATATATATGAAATAATAAGAATGCTCCTTGTTGTGATTTTTAGATTCTAATTTTGGCTCTTTGATTCACTAAATAGCTTTTTAGGCTACATGTTACTTCATATATATATATATGAAATAATAAGAAGGCTCCTTGTTGTGATTTTTAGATTCTAATTTTGGCTCTTTGATTCACTAAATAGCTTTTTAGGCTACATGTTACTTCATATATATATATATGAAATAATAAGAAGGCTCCTTGTTGTGATTTTTAGATTCTAATTTTGGCTCTTTGATTCACTAAATAGCTTTTTAGGCTACATGTTACTTCCTTGAGTTTCATTAATTCCAATTGGATTTTGAATTTGTATTCCATTTGAGTTTTCATGTGCCATGTGTGATGAGTTTTTAATTGTGAAGTTCTTTTGTATCACTTTTGGTCTAGAACTTGCCCGGAATGTGCTTCAAGGTGAAATCATAGATTAACTTGGTTTGAAAAATGATGTTAGGCCTTTCTTGAACCATTTTTGTTCCAAAATTTCCTACCCATAAATATTTTGCCTAGTCAATCCTTTTGAGCCTTTTAATTTTTTCTTTGGCAACCATGTTACAAAATATTCTTGTGAAACCCTACCTCCGTAAGTGATTGAAAGTATGAATATAGGATTAAAGCCTAAGTTTGGGGGTGGAGGTTGATAAAGTCGTGATATGGAGGCTTCTTAAAAAGCGAAAAGTGTTGTAAAAAAACAAAACAAAAAAACAAAAAAAAAACAAAAAAGGGCTTGAATAAATGGAAGACTAGGTGAAAAAAAAAAAAGACAAGAGAAGAAAGGGTGGAATTTTTTTTGAAGAAAGGGGGATTTAATTGTTAAAAAAGTGTAGTGCTTAGGGAGGTTAGAGTCATTCTTGTGCCACACCTTGACCAAAATCATAAACTACAACCCTTTAAGTCCTAATTGATTTTGAACCAAGTATGTCTAAATTAGTGGAAAAATACATAAAGGGCAAGCCTATGGTACTACTTGTGTGCACTAAAGATATACTAGAGGTGTGTTGATATGTGGGAGTTGAGGACCCTGCATTGCCAACCGTGGAAGCTGGAACAATTGGTTGTTGTCCAAGGTCCTCCTTGGTGTTTGGTTGGCATTTGGTGTGAAGGTTGGTCTTTGCATGGTTGTGTGGAGAAGGGTAAGGCAGCGTGTGGCTGTGGTCAGTTGTGTTTGTGGAGTATGTAGTAATGAGGTTAGTTTCGGATGAAGAATTTGATGCCATAGTATCCATCTTTGTAGAATTGAACGGATATAGGTCACATGAGGGGGTAATGATTTTATGTGCATGG
The DNA here is from genome assembly GCA_005239525.1 of Nicotiana knightiana. Taxonomy (NCBI): domain Eukaryota; kingdom Viridiplantae; phylum Streptophyta; class Magnoliopsida; order Solanales; family Solanaceae; genus Nicotiana; species Nicotiana knightiana. The sequence goes on along the minus strand of ML396206.1, from coordinate 31,646 downwards.
GGGAAAGGAAGGGCTAGAGGGGCTGTAGGTTACTGTGGCATGCAACTTGGTTTTGCTGCTGCTAACGTGTATCCCATTAGGTATAGTAGCGGCATGTGATATAGTGGGCTTGGGTGCTAGTGATTGGTCCTTATTGTTCAAAGCCTCTTAGGCTGAAATGACTTCCTTATGTGTTGTTTGTGTGTGTATTGGCGTGAGTTGATGATAAGACCTGGAATTGATGAGTGGGTGGTAGTAGAATTAAATATGTGGTGTTTGAGGGGGGTGGGCTTAGGCTCTATCCCCTTCGCGCACTGTTCAGGACTTTTGTCCTTAGCCATATTCGATGAAGAGGTAGTAGTTGGGCCATTGTTTACTGGGCTTGTTGCATAGGTTTTTGCCTAGTCCATTTGATTTTTGGAGCACATGTCTAAGTCCATAAGAGCCCCAAATTTATTAGTAGGATTATTATATTTATAAGTAACCTTGTTTAGTTGTTGGGCCTGCAAAAGCCCAGTAGAGTTTGAAGGCTTACCTGTGTCTGGTTGCCCATCCTTTGCCGCCTCTCTAGCCGCCCTGTTGTGCCCTGCGTGAAAGGTTCCCTTACTTTATGTCGGTGGCTTCTTAGGAAAATAGACAGTTTTCCGTTCTGAGTTGGAATTTGTAGTGTTGGCTTGAGTGTTATTTGAGTCTCGAGAATTGCTTTGCTCCTTAGATTGTGGTTTGTAAAGGAGCAGTTTGGGGTTGCACGACCAAAACGATCACAGTTGGCACATAACAGGTTCATGCCCTAATATAGTAGCACTTGATTATGATGCCCTATAAGAAGGTGAGTTTTTAGAGGCCGTTCTAGGGGTACTTCAATACAAATCCTGGAATATCGTCCACTCTTGGTAGAAGATGTGCAGGCATCCACTTTGAGTAGTTGTCCCAGTTTGGACGCAACTCTGTGGAGTATTTGTTCATCGTAAAACTCTGTTGGCAATTCTGATAGTCTTACCCATATTGCAGAATAGATGAGTTGTGTAGATGATGCAGTGAACTAAGGCTCCCACCTTCTAACAGATATGAAGTGGTTCAATACAAACCATGGTCCTCCATGTAGATCCTTGAACATGTTTTCTTCTTTTTGAAATCTTATTAGGAAAAAATCCGAGCCCAGGTCAATTAGTGTTAGGTTCTCAGTAGGACTCCATAGCGTGGTTAGTTTAGCCGGTAGTATTCAGTGTAGAATCTTTCGACCAAATACTTTGACTTTTACAAAGTATTTCCATGGGGTGTATAACGACACTTATCTTCTGTGGTTATGGGGATGAAGATATCCTCATCTTGGCCACTGTTGAGACTCTCATCTTCTAACTCCAAATCATTTTCTACACATTGTTGTATGCTAGTAGTGGTAGATGTGTGGTAATTTGATAGCAGAGTTTGAAGAAAAGTTTTAGGTGTAGTATTTTGTTTTGTGTCATCGAGTTGCATATTGCTAATATCAGGGGGTTCGTGAATGGGGTCGTTTGGATTACAGATTGAGCTGTAATTGTTTTCCATTTTTGTGTGAATTTACAAGTTTTTAGTATGGATTGAATGAAGCTGTGATGGGAGTTTAGAGAGAGAAGATCTCACATTGTTTCTCTTGGAACGTTACTTTCTTCCTCAATATGTGCTCAATAGAAAAGTTCTACCTCATTTGGGGGTGGATTAGTTTTTAACCATTGTTAAAGGTACTTAAACTATCATAATGAGAGGCTGGATAGTAAGCTATTTCTGAATAGTGGCTAAGATTAGAATACCTAGTAGCTTATGGGTATTGACTTTTCAAAAGAGACGGTGTAGTAATTTTTCCCCATTAGAAGTACTGATACATTGTCTATATGCGAGTAATTTTCATACATTAGATATTTTTGAAACACATTAAAATGATTAAGTCCACCCAGACTGCTAAGCTTTTTATCTTTCCGCGTGTTTCACTTTAAAGTTTGAGAAATAAAGATACTTGCAAAAATTTTTCTTAATAAAGTTCACTTTTATAATAATTACAATTTTTTACAGGATACTTACAAACGAAGCTTGGAGGAATTCATTCAACTTCAGCCGATTGATGATCAAGTCAAGGTTGGCCAATCCAACCATCCCAAGATGATATCATGGACATGCGGATTAAGGCAGCCGGTGGCGTGCATAAGGGGAGAGTCTACGGCCTTGGATTAGAGTTTATTGTAACGACCCGACCGGTCGTTTTGAGAATTTGCACTTCACTCGTTTTGAATATTTGCACTTCACAATATAGCGCTTGGGCTAATGAAGCCCCTCCAGAGTCTGTACGCCCTTAGTGAGCGCAGTCGAATATATATATATATATGTGTGTGTGTGTGGGGGGGGGGGGTCAGGCTGAATGCCACAGCGTTTATTGTACAACCCTGAGTGATTTAGTGCGCCGAGTATTGAGCATAGTGAGAGAGGATGCGAGACAATGAAATTGAGTACTCTGAGAGTGTGAGTACAAGATTCATCTCTGAGGTACATGGCATTTGCATGCGCACATGATATACATGCATAGAGATGCATTTTTCCTCATGCTATATAGTATCACGTTATTCATGACCTTTTACACACGTTGCTATGTGGGCATAAAGAGGTGTTTTTCACTCATTATTTGGAAAGAAAATGAAACTTATTACTTATTGTTGAAAGGATTTTGGGAAAAATCACAGTTTTCAAACATACTCGTATTTTGGCATTTTCGGTAAAAGATTTGAGTTTTCGCTAAGATAATTGACGAATATGTGTGACGAACCGGTTGGTCGTCTTAAGAATTAATGCCCCGATTCCCTGTTAACTATTTTCCCCAAGTCTATTTCTGCTTAATTGAATTGCCGGGACGTTAGGTTTTATGTTTCGGGGAGTTTTGGGATATTTAGTCCCTAAATGAGAGCTTAAGTGTTGGAAAGTTGTCCGTAGTCGGAGTAATATGAAGACAACCTCGGAATGGAAATCCGATGGTTCCATTAGCTCCGTTAGGTGATTTTGGGGTTGGGAGCGTGTTCAAAATGTATTTTGGAAGTCCGTAGTTCATTAAGGCTTGAAATGCCGAAGTTTGAATTTTTGGAGTTTCCGGTCCGATAAGGACTTTTTGATCCGAGGGTCGGAATGGAATTCCAGAAGTTGCAGTAGTTCCTTCATGTCATTTGGGATGTGTGTGCAAAATTTGAGGTCATTTGGATGAGTTTAAACGTGTTTCGGCGTCGGATGTGAATTCTAGAATTTTCCTAAGTTCTAGGCTTGAATCTATGCATAATCGATGTTTTTGATGTTAAGAGACAAGTTTTTGAGGCTCGACCTAGTTCAAATGAGGTGCTAGGGTTGGTTGGTGGTTTTGGTTGAGGTCCCGGGGGCCTCGGGGTCGTTCTGGATGCTTAACAGGAGAAATTTGGGACTTAGCTGCTGCTGAACCATGCCTCTTCTGCTATCTTCGCACCTGCGAAGGTCTTGCCACAAATGCGGACTCGCAGGTGCGTGGGTTTGATCGCAGGTGCGATGGAGGGGGGTGGATGACCAGTGCTCGCAGGTGCGACCTGTGTTCCGCAAGTGCGGGACCGCAGGCGTGACCAGAGGACCGCAGGTGCGGCCTTAGTGCATCTTTAGTGAATTTCACACCTGCGATGTTTCTTCCACAGGTGCGGTACCGCAGGTGTGGTGATCGAATCCGCAGGTGCTGATTGCCTGGGTATTTTATTCCAAGAATCCGAGAGTTTGGTTCATAATTCCAAAAATCGGGTAAGAGCTCTAGAGGTGGCGATTTACAGTGGGTTTTGAAGAGAAGGATTATAGGTAACGTTTTCTAATCCTAATTCATTGTTAGACCATTAATCCCCGTTGATTTCTTTAGTTTAATTATCCAAAATGGGGGAAAAATAATAGGAAGGGAAGAAATGTTCCCAATCCGAAATTTTAGAAAATTGTGGGGTTTTTGGCATCGGGTTTAGATTGTTTCTGGGTAAACGAGTTCGTGAGTGAATGGGTGTCCGAAAAATATAACTTTTACCCGATTCCGAGTCGTGGGTCTGAGGGGAGTTTTGGTCATTTTACATAATTTCACGCTTTAGCTTTGAATTAAATAGTAGAATCAATTGCTTGAGATGTTATTTACGATATGTAATTGAATTGTATATATTTGGTCCGTTTGGAGTCGGATACTCGTGGCAAACGTGTGATTTCAAGTTGATTTTGAGCCGATTCGAGGTAAGTGTCTTGTGTAACTTTGTGTGGGGGACCTTTCCCCTTAGGATGTGATATTTGGTCATTGAATGCCTCGTACGTGAGGTGACGAGCGCGTACTTGTGCTAATTGTTGAAAATCCAATTTTACTTTAAATATTTAGACTGAGTTTCTCTCTTACCTGTTTTATTCTATTTTCAATTATAGTCTATGTTAGCTTAGAAGATCATGCCTAGTTGCCCAAATTGCCTATCTGCTTAAATTGCTTTAATTGTACTACGTGAAGCATGTTAGGCCTTGTTGCCTTGTATTTTTGCACTCTAAATCTGAATGTTTTCTTGTTGTGGCTGTGTATTTACTTTGGGACTGCGGATTAGATTCCCGATAGTTCCCCCTGCACATTTACTTTGGGATTGCGGGTTAGATTCCCGATAGACCCCCCTGCACATTTACTTTGGGACTGCGGGTTCGATTCCCGATAGATCCCCCTGCGCATTGATAGCTGGACTACGGGACAGTATCCCGGGAGATCCACTGGACAGTTGAGAAAAGGACTACGGGACGGTATCCAGGAGATCCTTCGGATATACATATGATGGACTACGGGACAGTATCTCGGGAGATCCTTTGGATATACATATGATGGATTACGGGACGGTACCCCGGGAGATCCTTCGGATATACATATGATGGACTACGGGACGGTATCCTGGGAGATCCTTCGGATATACATATGATGGACTATGGGATGGTATCCCGGGAGATCCTTCGGATATACATATGATTGACTACGGGACGGTATCCCAGGATATCCACCGGACAGTTGAGAAAAGGACTATAGGACGGTATCCTGTGAGATCTTCATTGTTACCATTGTTATTTTACTCTATTCTTGTGTTTAGTCATTGCCTTGTTTGACCTATCTTATTTCACTGCTGTACTCATTATTACTGCTTGTTTTCATACTGTAAATTCCTATTATATTGTTGATCTCAGTAGGGCCCTGGCCTTCCTCGTCACTACCCGACCGAGGTTAGGCTTGGCACTTACTTAGTACCACAGGTGTACTCATGCCCTTTCCTGTGCATGTTTTTTATGTGCAGATCCAGGTACCTCCACTCAGGCGCACTATCCCCGAGGTTGAGAGATACAAAGAGACTTCGAGGTATATCTGCTGCATCCGCAGACCAGGAGTCTTTATCTTATTCCAGTTTTTTTTGTGAAAAGTTTATCCTTCCTTTCAGTTGTATAGTTATTCTGGAGTTAGAGCGGTGTATTATATTCTGTTAGCTTGTGGTTCCCGTGAGTTTCCGGGTTTTGGGGTGGTGTTGTAGACTTCCGTATTATTTTGGGTTGTATATGCCAAGTGGCTTTTATATACAATCTTCTTTTCAAATTGTTTAGCTTTCTTTTACTTACTTATTTCCGCATTATGTTGTTATTCCACATTGTTAGGCTTACCTAGTCATAGGGACTAGGGGCCGTCACGACTTGTTCACGGAGGGCGAACTGGGGTCGTGACAAGTTGGTATCAGAGCTCTAGGTTCATAGGAGTCACGGAACACAGGCCAATTTATGAGAGTCTCGCTGATCGGTACGGAGACGTCTGTACTTATCTACGAGAGGTTATGTAACTGTTTAGAAAAAATCTTCACTTCATTGAATTCCTTGTCGTGCATTATCTTTTGGCATCAATTCTAAACCTATGCTTTCTATTCTCTCACAGATGGTGAGGACACATGCTACTCGGGACAATCAGGCACCCGTGCCCCCTTCAGCAGCCGCCAGAGGCTGGGGCCGGGGTAGAGGCCGAGGACGCGTACGTGGTGCAGCGAGAGCACCTGCGCGAGCTGCCGCCGATGTACCACCAGCAGATCCAGTTGAGGTCCAGACACCTGCCACGCCTACTGCCACTACTACTCCAGCTCTTCAGGAGACATTAGCTTAGTTTATGTCCATGTACACCATTCTGGCTCAGGCAGGGTTGCTTCCCCTTGCTGCAGCCACATCTCAGGCTGAGGGAGGAGCACAGACTCCCGCCGCCCGCACTCTTGAGCAGCAAGTGCATGTGGAGCAGGTCCCAGAGATTATTCCTGTACCGCCTGTAGTGCTAGCTCAGCCCGAGGACGGGTCAGCTGCTTCATAGGATGAGCAACGAAGACTTGAGAGGTTCAAGAAGTATGACCCTCCGGTATTCAGTGGGCTAGCATCAGATGATGCCTTGGGATTTCTATGGGCATAGCCGGATCTAGTGGTGTTTCCTTTACTACCTTCCAGCTTCGTGGGGCCGCCTATGATTAGTGACGCACCTATGAGTGAGACAGTCCAGACGAGGCGACTTCACTGACCTGCACCCAGTTCTCAGATATGTTCCTGAGGGAATTTGTTCCTCAGATCCTCAGGGACGCATGGCGCGCAAATTTTGAGCATTTGCACCAGGGTGCTATGACACTTTCAGAGTATTCTATCCGTTACACCAGATTGGCTAGGCATGCACCAGTTTTGGTTACTACTATACGCGAGAGGGTTCGCCGGTTCATTGAGGGTCTTACCCCACCCATCAGATCTAGCATGGCTCGAGAGTTGGAGATGGACATTCCTTATCAGCAGGTAGTGAGCATTGCTAGGAGGATAGAGGGTATGCTTGCTAGGGAGCGAGATGAGAGAGAGGCCAAGAGGTCTCGAGAGTTGGGCCACTACTCTGGTGCCCGTACCCCAGCAACAGGTCGTCATGGTAGGGGTTATATGGTCCGCCCTGTTCATTCAGCTCTTCCAGCAGCCAGCGGTACCCCAGCTCCACCCAGGCCTCAGGAGCCTTACTATGCACCTCGAGTTTCTAGCGCGCCTCCTGCGCGGGGTGCTTTCAGGGGTCAGTCTAGCAGATCTGGCCCTAGCCAGTCACCACCACCACGTCCTCCCAGAGCTTGTTTCGAGTGTGGTGATACTTGCCATATGGTTAGGGAATGCCCCAGACATGGTAGGGGTGCATCTTCATCAACTTTTCAGCCACAGCTTGCTCAGCAGAGTTCTCACGCCATGATCATAGCTCCAGCTGCTACCCCATCTGCCCAGCCAGCTAGGGGCGGAGGTCGGGGAGGTAGAGTTTGCCCTCGAGGGGGAGGCCAGGCCAGATATTATGCTATTCCTGCTCGTATCAAGGTTGTTGCCTCCGATTCTGTCATCAGAGGTATTATACTAGTTTGTCACAGAGATGCATCAGTTCTATTCGATCCAGGCCCCACACACTCTTATATGTCTTCTTATTTTGCTCCGCATTTGGGTATAGCCCGAGATTCTTTGGGTTCTCCTGTTTATGTTTCTATTCTTGTGGGAGATTCTCTTGTTGTGGACCACGTTTATCGGTCGTGTTTGGTTACTATTCGTGGTTTTGAGACCAGTGCAGATTTATAGTTACTCGATATGGGGGATTTTGGTATTATCTTGGGCATGGACTGGTTGTCGCCCCAATATGCTATTCTTGATTGTCACGCTAAGACCGTGAAGCTGGCTATGCCAGGTATTCCGCGTGTTGAGTGGAGTGGTACTTTATATCCACTCCCAGTAGAGTTATCTCTTTTCTTAGAGCTCATCGTATGGTTGAGAAGGGGTGTGCACGTATTTGGCTTATGTGAGAGATGTCACTGTTGATACCCCTTCTGTTGATTCATTTCCAGTGGTAAGGGATTATCCCGATGTGTTTCCAGCTGATCTTCCGGGCATGCCGCCCCATAGAGACATTGATTTTGGCATTGATTTGTTGCCGGGAACTCGGCCCATTTCAATTCCTCCTTACCGTATGGCTCCTCCTAAGTTGAAGGAGTTGAAGGATCAGTTACAAGAATTACTTGATAAGGGTTTTATTCGACCCAGTGTTTCACCTTGGAGTGCTCCTGTCTTATTTGTGAAAAAGAAAGATGGTTCTATGCGCATGTGTATTGATTATCACAAGCTAAACAAGGTTACAATAAAGAACCGTTATCCCTTGCCTCGTATTGATGATCTATTTGACCAGCTTCAGGGCGCACATGTATTTTCTAAGATTGCTTTGCGCTCAGGTTACCATCAGTTGAAGATTCGGGAGCCGGATATCCCGAAGACTGCTTTTAGGACTCGGTATGGCCATTATGAGTAGTTATGTCATTCGGGCTGACTAATGCCCCCACAGCATTTATGCATTTGATGCACAATGTGTTCAGGCCATATCTCAACTCGTTCGTCATTGTTTTCATAGATGATATTCTTGTTTACTCCCGGAGTCGGGAAGATCATGAGCAGCACCTGAGGTCAGTGCTTCAGACCTTGAGAGAGAAGAAGTTGTATGCAAAGTTCTCAAAATGTGAGTTCTGGTTGAGTTCTGTGGCATTCTTAGGCCACGTTGTATCGAGCGAGGGCATTCGAGTGGATTTGAAGAAGGTAGAGGCCGTGCAGAGTTGGCCCAGGCCGTCCTCAGTTTAATAGATTCGCAATTTCCTTGGCTTGGCGGGTTACTACCGCCGTTTTGTGGAGTGATTTTCTTCGATTGCAGCCCCTATGACTAGATTGACCCACAAGGGTGCTTGTTTTCAGTGGACAGAGGAGTGTGAGGTGAGCTTTCAGAAGCTCAAGACAGCTTTGACTACAACCCCAATCTTGATATTGCCTACTGGTTCGGGGTCTTATACAGTTTATTGTGATGCTTTGCGAGTTGGCCTTGGAGCGGTGTTGATGCAGGACGGTAGGGTGATTGCCTACGCGTCCAGACAATTGAATATACATGAGAAGAATTACCCTGTCCATGACCTTGAGTTAGCTGCGATTGTTCACACCTTGAAGATCTGGCGTCATTATTTGTACGGTGAGCCTTGTGAGATTTATACTGACCACCGGAGTTTGCAATACATATTCAGGCAGAAAGATCTAAATTTGCGCCAACACAGATAATTAGAGTTGCTAAAGGACTATGACATCACTATATTATACCACTCGGGGAGGGCCAATGTGGTGGCTGACGCCTTGAGTCGCCGGGCGGAGAGTCTGGAGAGTTTGGCATATCTTCATGCAGTTGAAAGGCCTTTAGTCTTAGATGTTCAGTCCTTAGCCAGTCAGTTCATGAGATTGGATCTTTCTGAGCCTTGCCGGGTATTGGCTTGTGTGGTTTCTCGGTCTTCCTTATTCGACCGTATCAGGGAGCGGCAGTATAATGATCCTCATTTACTTTTCCTCAGGGACACGTTCCAGCATGGTGATGCCAGAGATACGACCATTGGAGATGACAGGGTATTGAGGATGCAGGGCTGAATTTGTGTGCCTAATGTTGATGGGCTTCGGGAGCTGATTTTGGTAGAGGCCCATAGTTCGCGGTATTCCATCCATCTGGGTACTACAAAGATGTATCAGGATTTGAGGCAGCACTATTGGTGGCGAAGGATGAAGAAGGATATAGCAGAGTTTGTAGTCAAGTGCCTCAATTGTCAGCAGGTCAAGTGTGAGCATCAAAGACCGGGAGGGTTACTTCAGCAGATTGAGCTTCCCGAGTGGAAGTGGGAGCGGATCACCATGGACTTTGTGGTTGGACTTTCTCAGACTTTAAGGAAGCATGATGCTATTTCGGTGATTGTTGATCGGCTGACCAAATCAGCCCATTTCATTTCGGTACTGACTACTTATTCATCGAAGCGGTTGGCAGAGATATATATTCAGGAGATTGTTCGTTTGCATGGTATTCCAGTTTCTATTATTTCAGACAGAGGTACTCAGTTTACTTCACGATTCTGGAGAGCTATTCAGCAAGAGTTGGGCACCAGGGTGGAGTTGAGCGCAACATTTCACCCTTAAACAGACGGACAGTCCGAGCGCACTATTCAGATTCTTGAGGATATGCTCGGTGCGTATGTGATTGAGTTTGGAGGGTCTTGGGATCAGTTCCTTCCATTGGTAGAATTTGCTTACAACAATAGTTATCAATCCAACATTCAGATGGCGCCGTATGAGGCTTTATATGGAAGGAGGTGTAGATCTCCGGTGGGTTGGTTCGAGCCGGGTGAGGCCAGGCTATTGGGCACATAGTTGGTTCTGGATGCATTGGAGAAGGTCAAGGTGATTCAGGATAGACTGCGTACAGCCCAGTCCAGACGGAAGAGTTACGCGGAACGGAAGGTTCGTGATGTTTCATATATGGTCAGAGAGCGGGTTCTGCTTCGGGTTACACCTATGAAGGGCGTTATGAGATTTGGGAAGAAAGGGAAGTTGTGTCCGAGGTTTATTGGCCCTTTTGAGATATTCTGGCATTTTGGGGAGGTTGCTTATGAGCTTGCCTTAACTCCCAGCTTGGTAGGAGTTCATCCGGTTTTTCATGTTTCGATGCTCCAGAGGTATCACGGTGACTCGTCCCATGTCTTGGATTTCAGCTCAGTCCATTTGGACAAGGATATATCATATGTTGAGGAGCCTGTAGCTATATTGGACAGGCAGGTCAGGAAGCTCAGGTCGAAGAACATTGCTTCAGTAAAGGTTGGCAGGGTCAGCTAGTCGAGGAGGCGACCTGGGACACCGAGCAGGATATGCGCAGCTGTTATCCTCATTTTTTCACTACTTCAGGTATGTATTTATGATTGTTCAAGGACGAACAAATTTTTAAGTGTAGGAGGATCTGACGACCCGGTTATTCGTCTTAAGAATTAACCTCCCGATCCCATGTTAACTGTTTTCCCCAAGTCTATTTCTGCTTAATTGAATTGCCGGGATGTTCAGTTTTAAGTTTCGGGGAGTTTTGGGATATTTAGTCCCTAAATGAGAGCTTAAGTGTTGGAAAGTTGCCCGTAGTCGGAGCAGTGTGAAGACGACCTCAGAATGGAAATCCGATGGTTTCGTTAGCTCCGTTAGGTGATTTCGGGGTTGGGAGCGTGTTCAGAATGTATTTTGGAAGTCCGTAGCTCATTTAGGCTTGAAATGCCGAAGTTTGAATTTTTGGAGTTTCCGGTCCGATAGTGAATTTTTGATCTGAGGGTTGGAATGGAATTTCGGAAGTTGCAGTAGTTCCGTCATGTCATTTGGGATGTGTGTGCAAATTTTGAGGTCATTCGGATGAGTTTAGACGTGTTTCGGCGTCGGATGTGAATTCTAGAATTTTCCTAAGTTCTAGGCTTGAATCTATGCATAATCATGTTTTTGATGTTAAGAGACATGTTTTTGAGGCTCGACCTAGTTCAAATGAGGTGCTAGGGTTGGTTGTTGGTTTTGGTTGAGGTCCCGGAGGCCTCGGAGTCGTTTCGGATGCTTAACAGGAGAAATTTGGGACTTAGGTGGTGCTAAACCAGGCCTCTTCTGGTGTCTTCGCACCTGCGAAGGTCTTGCCGCAGGTGCGGACTCGCAAGCGCGTGGGTTTGATCGCAGGTGCGATAGCGGGAGGTGGCTGACCAGTGGTCGCAGGTGCGTCCTGGGTTCCGCAGGTGCGGGACTGCAGGCGCGACCAAATGACCGCAGGTGCGGCCCCAGTGCATCTTTAGTGAATTTCGCACCTGCAATGTTTCTTGCGCAGGTGCGGTACCGCAGGTGTGGTGATCGAGTCCGCATGTGCGGATTGCCGGGGTATTTTATTCCAAGAATCTGAGAGTTTGGTTCATAATTCTAAAAATCGGGTAAGAGCTCTAGAGGTGGCGATTTTGAGTGGGTTTTGAAGGGAAGGATCATAGGTAACGTTTTCTAATCCTAATTCATTGTTAGACCATTAATACCCGTTGATTTCTTTAGTTTAATTAACAAAAATTGGGGAAAAACCATAGGAAGGGAAGAAATGTTCCCAATCTGAAATTTTGGAAAATTGTGGGGTTTTTGGCATCGGGTTTAGATTATTTCTGGTTAAACGAGTTCGTGAGTGAATGGGTGCCCGAAAAATATAACTTTTACCCGATTCCGAGTCGTGGGCCCGAGGGGCATTTTTCTCATTTTACATAATTTCACGCTTTAGCTTTGAATTAAATAGTAGAATCAGTTGCTTGAGATGCTATTTACATATGTAATTGAATTGTATAGATTTGGGCCATTTGGAGTCGGATACTCGTGGCAAACGTGTGATTTCAAGCCGATTCGAGGGAAGTGGCTTATCTAACTTTGTGTGGGGGACGTTTCCCCTTAGGATGTGATATTTGGTAATTGAATGCCTCGTACGTGAGGTGACGAGCGCGTACTTGTGCTCATTGTTGAAAATCCAGTTTTACTTTAAATATTTAGACTGAGTTTGTCTCTTACCTGTTTTATTCTATTTACAATTATAGTCTATGTTAGCTTAGAAGATCATGCCTAGTTACCCAAATTGCCTATCTGCTTAAATTGCTTTAATTGTAATACGTGAAGCATGTTAGGCTAGATTTACTTGTTGCCTTGTATATTTGCACTCTAAATCTAAATTTTTTCTTGTTGTGGCTGCGTATTTACTTTGGGACTGCGGGTTAGATTCCCGATAGATCCCCCTGCAAATTTACTTTGGGACTGCGGGTTAGATTCCCGATTGATCCCCCTTCACATTTACTTTGGGACTGCGGGTTCGATTCCCGATAGATCCCCCTGCACATTGGTAGTTGGACTACAGGACGGTATCCCGGGAGATCCACTGGACAGTTGAGAAAAGGACTACGAGACGGTATCCCGGGAGATCCTTCGGATATACATATGATGTACTACGGGATGGTATCCCGGGAGATCTTTCGGATATACATATGATGGACTACGGGACAGTATCCCGGGAGATCCTTCGGATATACAAATGATGGACTACGGGATAGTATCCCGGGAGATCCTTCGGATATACATAGGATAGACTATGGGACGGTATCCTGGGAGATCCACCGGACTGTTGAGAAAAGAAATATAGGACGGTATCCTGGGAAATCCTCATTGTTACCATTGTTATTATGCTATACATATTCCGGGTTTACTCTATTCTTGTGTTTAGTCATTCCCTTGTTTGATCTGTCTTATTTCACTACTGTACTCATTATTACCGCCTGTTTTCATACTGTAAATTCTTATTATATTGTTGATCTCAATAAGGCCCTGACCTTCCTCGTCACTACCCGACCGAGGTTAGGCTTGGCACTTACTGAGTACCGCTGTGGTGTACTCATGCCCTTTCCTGCGCATGTTTTTCATGTGTAGATCCAGGTACCTCCACTCAGGCGCACTATCCCCGAGGTTGAGAGATATAGCAGAGACTTCGAGGTATATCTGCCGCGTCCGCAGACCAGGAGTCTCTATCTTATTCCAATTTTTTTTTTTGTGAAAACATTATACCTCCTTTCAGTTGTATAGTTATTTTGGAGTTAGAGCAGTGTATTACATTCTGTTAGCTTGTGGTTCCCGTGAGTTTTCGGGTTTTGGGGTGATGTTGTAGACTTCCGTATTATTTTGGGTTGTATATGCCAAGTGGCTTTTATATACAGTCTTCCTTTTAGATTGTTTAGCTTTCTTTTACTTACTTATTTTTGCATTATGTTGTTATTCCGCATTGTTAGGCTTACCTAGTCATAGGGACTAGGTGCAGTCACGATATATTCACGGAGGGCGAACTGGGGTCGTGACAGTATGTCTATTTTTTGGAACTGTGAATGAGTTGAGACCTTTACTTATGAGATACCTCTTTTATTACTTGTATTATGTTGTTATGAACTATTGTGGAATACCGATATTGGACCCGACCTTGTGTTAGCTCGTCACTACTTTCAACATCACGTTAGGTTTGTTACTTGCTGAGTACATGAGGTCGATTGTACTCATACTACACTTCTGCACCTTGCATGCAAATGTTGGATGTTGATGTTGCTGTGTGCGATGGTAGCTGGATTGAAGATGTACCTGTGTTCCGGTTGAAGTTTCCCCTTGTTCGTGGTAGCATTAGATATATAAAACTCCATTTATGTACTTTTCAAACAGACCATGTATTTGTTTTATTTTCATTTTGTAAACTCTATTCTTAGAAGCTCATGATTTTTACTATAATTCCTTGGAATAGATATAAAATTCAGTAAATTACTTTTGTTTAATTGTCCTGTTAATATTATTGAAATTGGATAATTATTAGTTGCTAGTGGGTTGGGTTAGGTTCCATCATGACTAGTGGTTTTTCGGTCGTGGCAATTTTGTATCAGAGCTCTAGGTTCATAGGTTCAACAAGACATAAGCAAGTGACTTGTAGAGTCTTGCAGATCGGTATGATGGCGTCCATACCTATATTCGACAGGCTATAGGACATTTAGGATATATTTCCCCATCTTTCTTTGCTTATCGTGCGGCATAGATTCAGCTTGAAGCGTAACTCATTGAACTCCTTCCATGCATTTGTATGCGCACATGAGCGCTCGGTATCAATTGTGCATTGGCGGCTTATGGTCTAATGGTTGAGGTGTGAGATATGATCTTGGCGTGCTGATGATCGGCCAATCTGGAGGACATGAGGCGGGGTTTTGACTGTAGCTTGACACGAAGGTTTCGATTGTATAAGCACGTGCTTTTAGGACTTATATGTCTGTTGTTGTCCCTATTAGTGGAATGTGTGATCAGATGGCTATGTAGTGAGTATGATGTGACTGCGAGATGTGTTCGGATGGTTCGAATGTAACGTGGGAGAGCTTTCTTGAGATGTAGCAAGGATAATTGATTTCTGTCTTGATTTGGCGTATGACCTCGAGTTACGGGTGTGTTGAATGACCTCTCACGTTGTTTAGTTGTGGAATGAAGTGGATTTTCATGTTGTGTTATGAGCTCAAACTCAGGAAGATTTAGTGATTGCGTAGTAGTTGTGATTGTGGGAGGGTATAAAGAGATGTCAGATTGAGGAAAAGCGGGTGGGTTACCTCCGCGAGGTGTCCTGAGGTTGTCTGGTCCCTATGATGTTTTTGTAGAAAGTTATATTTTACCCGTGAATGATATATGCTGCAATTTGAGTTCGGATCACTTGTGGAAGTTGGCTTGACTATTACAAGGGTGAATACGAGAGTTGCAGATAATTTGAAGTATTAGATGGTTTGCGCTACAATAGCTCAGGAAGGATTTAGTTGAATCTCACTACGGTATTATAGAAGCAATAAAGTATGGGCATTGTGAGTTATTGTTTTCTACCGCGGATCGAGGGGTATGTTTCGTACCGGCGTGAGAAATATGTTGCATTATTAAGATTTTCTCTGAGATGGGATCAATTGGAAGGTTTCTGGCTGATCAGGTATATATTCTGCTTGTCTCTCAGAGTTGATTATGAGATTCTTGTACTCTTTACAAGATGGCATGGTAGATGTAGTGTATTGTATGGGATCGAGATGGAATGTGCAAGATCACATTTCTATTTTGAAGGGAAGTTCGTAGGAAGCATGGGCGGTTTCAGATGACTAGGTAAATGATATTACTATTTGGTACAACTTGATGAAAGTATACATCTCATAAGAGTCAATGTGTTTTGATGTATGGACACTTCACTGATATTGTGATACTCTCCTGCATGATCGACTGAGGATATTTGAATTCTGATATGTGGCACATAAGAATTTTAGGAGTATTCCTCATGGGATGATCGTGTATGAGAGATGTGCTAGACATTTTGGTGGTGGAGTTGGGATCAAATATGGTGATTTGTGTGATCTATGGATTTGGAGACTGGGAGGTCTGAGGAGCGGATTGTTCAATGGTTGTGGACTGTGAAGTCATGGCCGAAACTAGCCAGATGATAGTAGGTGTAATGATTTAGACATTATGGACTTTCAGAGGCTTATTTATGCATTTGTGGGCGTCGGGAGTTGATTTGGGGGTTCCATTGGTAGTCCCAATTAGGATGTGTAATCTACACCGAGTCAGATTGGTTGGCTCCATAATGCTATTGTTGAGAGATGTGCCATTCAGTTGCTGCTGAGCTTATTCGTGTTCTGAAATTCTCTGTGAGTTACTTTGCTATGCTATGAGGGGTTGTGATTTGTTGTCTTTTGGCACATATGGTGCGGTTCTATGGTGGTCTGGTAGCAGAATCTGAGTAATTGAGTAATTAGGTATTACATGATTGAGGGCGTATTGGTTATGTTCTTTCGGGTTTTGTGTGGAATGTTATCTGATTATCCGTAGTTAAGGTAACATACTTTGGTACTGGATGTAAAAATTCACGTGGTTATTGATTTTGTGCATGGTGGTTAGAGGTATATTATATGGATAAACGTTTGGATCGAAACGCGCATTTTAGCAGTGTTATGTTGAGGTATGATCGCTTGTGTTAGATTCATGTGTTTTGGTCCTACAATGTGTGATAAGTTCTTAGCATTGCATTATGGTGGTACCCGTTGAGCTTGGGGGACGATTCTCTTGATTGTGTCATTTTCGTGATTGAATACATTTGGATTGTTGCTTATTGGTGCATGGATTGCACGGTTTGTGGCTCTGAGTAGTATGGGTGTTGCGTGTCAGTAGAGTAGTTGGTATTCGATAAGATGGAGTTGTCAGATCTAGGATGGGTGCTATCGTATTTGATTGCGGTATATTTGTAAAGATAATATAGAAGTCGTCTTAGGGATTGGCTATAGTTCTTGTTGAAGGAGAGGGAGCTCCACAACTTGNAACCCAATGGTGGTACCCGTTGAGCTTGGGGGACGATTCTCTTGATTGTGTCATTTTCGTGATTGAATACATTTGGATTGTTGCTTATTGGTGCATGGATTGCACGGTTTGTGGCTCTGAGTAGTATGGGTGTTGCGTGTCAGTAGAGTAGTTGGTATTCGATAAGATGGAGTTGTCAGATCTAGGATGGGTGCTATCGTATTTGATTGCGGTATATTTGTAAAGATAATATAGAAGTCGTCTTAGGGATTGGCTATAGTTCTTGTTGAAGGAGAGGGAGCTCCACAACTTGTTGATTTAATGAACGGTTATGAGTTTCCGCGTGTTCTTTCATTAACAGCAGTGTACGAAGGTTTTAGAGTGAGGTTTTATTAGATATGAGCTTTATTACCAGCATTGGGTTGTTTTGAGCAGTTGTTGTGTTTAGAAATCATTGCTACGAGTATCTGAGTTATGTGATATATCATACGATTGTAGCTTGGGTCATGGTTGCGGTTTGGTTCTGCTTGTTCAGCTTATACATCGTGTAGGTTGTGAGATAAAGATCTTATAAGAATTTTCGAATGCTGGAAAAAATTATACTGTAAGGCTTATGGTCTAGGTTGAGTTGAGAAATTTCAGTTATGTTGTGTTATCATACATATATGGGATAGTGTGACGTGGGATCACCCCCGGGTATGTGCATGGTAAGGTTATACGGAGGTTTGATTGTTTAGAGAACAACTCTTGGCACGTTCGAGGACGAACATATGTTTAAGTGGGGGAGGATGTAACGACCCGATCGGTCATTTTGAGTATTTGCACTTCGCTTGGTGGTTTACAGGCATGAGTAGCCTCGTATGATGTATTATGACTTATGTGAATCGTCGGTTTTAGTTTTCAAGTTTTTCGGAATCGGTCTGGAAGAATGAGTTCATTGTTGAAGCTTTAAGTTGAAAGAGTTGACCAAATTTAACTTTTTGTAAATTTGACCACAAAACGAAGTTTTGATGGTTCTTTTAGGTCCAGATGGCAAATTTAGACTCGGGCGTATGCGCGGAGTTGCATTTGGATGTTTCTAGAAGGTTTCGGCACAAGTTGGCAAAAATTCGAAAGTTGAAGGTTCGGAAAGTTCATAAGTTTGACCGAAAGTTGACTTTAATGATATCAGATTCAGATTGTGGTTCGTGGAATTTGAATATCTTCATCGTGTCAATTGGGAATTGTGTGGAAAATTTGAGTTCATTCTGGGATAATTTGATATACTTCGGCGCGAGTTTTGGAAATTGAAAGTTAAAAGTTCATAGATTTCGATTTGAGATGTGGGACTCGGATTGAGGTGGTTTCTAGAACAAATTTCATTACAAGGATTCGGGTAAGTGTTCTATACTCGGCTTTTTTTATATTTCACGAATCTATCTTCATTTTTGGTAATTGGTTGATGAATTTTAAAGAGAAATTGGGGGTTTTGGCCTAAAGTTTCATAATACGAATTTTTTAGTTTTGAACATCGAATTGGAGTCCGAATTGAGTGAAATTTGTATGGTTGGACTCCTAATCGAATGAGTTGTTGGTTTTTATGAGTTTTGTCGGGTTCCGAGGTACGGGCCCGGGTTGGGCTTTTTGGTCGATTTCAGGTTTTCGATTCAATATTGATCTTTTCTGATTGGGATTGGTTACCTTAGCCTTATTTAATGTATTTGAGTTGTTTTTGGTTAGTTTTGAGCCGTTCGGAGGTCCTAACGCGCGTGATGGCATCTTTGGAGCATCGCTTGGATTGCTTGGCATTGGTATTGGATTTTTCGAGGTAAGTAACTCTTCTATACTTAGCGCTGAGGTTATGAAACCCCGCCATATGTGTTATGTGATTGGTATTGAGGTGACACATATGCTAGGTGACGGGAGTGTGCGCGTGCACCATGTGAATTGGGACACTGTTGCTTCCATGGCACTGTATAGTGGCCCTAGTTTGTTTAATTGTGTTTTCACCATGTGATAGAATAAAAGAGCTATAAATCATGTTAAATATCATGTTTAGGCTTAATGCCGATGTTGTTAGGATCCACAGTGGTCGTTTCTTGTTGTCATCTCACTGATTTCATTGATATGTTGTACTCAGTCATATTCATGGATTCATATCATATCACAGTTGTTATTATTGATACATCATATCATTGTTGTTGGGCTTGTTTCATGACATTGTGAGCCCGTGAGCAAGACTGGAGAGAGTTATGATTGAGTGAGGCCGAGAGCCTGAGTGAGAGTGACATAATGGTTCGGGCTACGCGCCACAACATATTATATTATACATTATGGGTCGGGCTGCACGCCGCAACATACTATACATTTTAGCTTATGGGTCGGGCTGCACGCTGCAACATACTATATATTTACCTTATGAGTGGGGCTGCACACCGCAATGGTATTGGATCAGGCTGCATACCGCAACAATATAGCGCTTGGGCTGAAGGAGCCCCTCTGGAGTCTGTACATCCCTAGTGAGTGCAGTATACTATATATATATATATATGTGTGTGTGTGTGTGTGTGTGTGTGTGTGTGTGTGTGTGTGTGTGTGCGTGCGTGTGCGGGGGAGGGGGAGGGTGGGGGTCGGGCTGCACGTCGCAACGGTTATTGTACAATGTTGAGTGATTTAGTGTGCTGAGTATTGAGCATAGTGAGATAGGATGCGAGACAGTAAGATTGAGTATTCTGAGAGTATGAGTACATGATTCATCTCTGAGGTACATGGCATTTGCATGCGCACATGATATACATGCATAAAGATGCATTTTTCCTCTTGCTATATAGTATCACGTCATTCATGACTTTTTACACACGTTGATATGTGGGCATAGAGAGGTGTTTTTCACTCGTTATTTGGAAAGAAAATGAAACTTTTTTACTTACTGTTGAAAGGATTTTGGGAAAAATCACACTTTTCAAACTTACTCGTATTTTGGCATTTTCGGTAAAATATTTGAGTTTTCATTAAGATACTTGAAGAGTATGCCTATTTTCTGGAACTGTGAATGAGTTGAGCACTTTACTTCTGAGATATCTCTTTTATTACTTGTGTTATGCTGTTATGAACTGTTATTGAATACCGGTATTGGACATGACCTTGTGTTAGCTCGTCACTACTGTCAACCTAATATTAGGTTTGTTACTTACTGAGTACATGGGGTCGCTTGTACTCATACTATACTTCTGCACCTTGAGTGCATCTGTTGGCTGCAGATGCGTTCTACGGTAGCTGGATTGAAGATGTACCTGTGTTCCGGTTGAAGCTGCCCCTTGTTAGTGGTAGCATTAGATCTATAAAACTCTGTTTATGTACTTTTCAAACAAACCATATGTTGATACCCAATTTTTCCCTATAGTATTTTTTAAAATGCATATATATCTTCAAAATAATGCATTAGGAATAATTAATATTTTTCCATATTTTCTGCATTTTAAAGTATTTTTAATTGATTTATCCGAGTATTTTTATTATGGGAATAATTACTAATCGCACTACAAATGATTTTATAACAATTTTTATGACTGAATTCTACTATTTATATTTATACAAAGCCTAATTATTTCACAAACAGCCACATTTACATTTTTGGTTATAATTGTAATAACTTTGCAATTAAAGCCCATGTATGCATTATTACATTATTTTGCCTGAAAATAGCTTTTTGTATTCTTAAAATATTGAGTAATTGTTTTAAAACATTTTTATGCAAGAAAATTATTTTTTATCATCTGTTAATTATTTTTACAAATTATTTTAATTAATTAATTAGGTATTTAACAAATAGCCCTTTTTAATTCCTTTTATTTTCGGACCTAACCCATTATACTAGCTCAAACCCCTTAAATACCAGCCCAATTCACCCCAGGCCCAATCCTATACCTTACCCGACCTAAACCTTCCTCCAATCGTGGTCGTTGATTCTTTTGATCAACGGTCCACATTAACCCTTACCATTTTAATCCTAACCCAAACCCTAACCCCCCTCATTCTTTCCCATTTGTCATCATCGTTTTCCCCAACCCTCTATTCTCTCTCAACCACCGCCCTACCCTAATCGCCGTCACCAGAAAAACTCTCGTCTATGGAGTTTTTGTGTGTTCTCCGACCCTTACCAGCCTTCTACACCCTCTAGTTGTTAGTTACATGGATTCTTAAAATAATCTCAAGGAGATTCAACTTGATTTTTTGTCCGAAAATGGTTTACAAGCCTGTCTAGGGCCATTCTCGTTTGTGAGTACTGATTTCCTCTCGTTTTTAGTTCGAATCTATGGCTTTTAATCAAGTTTCTTTCATCTCTGTTGTTTCTGAAAACCCTAGTTTTATGAACACGTGAATCTGATCAGATCTTTGTAGATCTGAAACGATTTGAGTATTATTTGGTGTTTTCCTCAAAAATCTTTTGTTTTGCTGATATTATTCCGATTCCATAATTTTTTTTTCTGAAATTAGGGTTCGTCCCTGATTTTCTTCAAAAGGTTATTTATCTTTCAAGTTTTTAAACTAATGGTTTCTTTACTAGCTTGATTGATTCTCATGTATATGCGTAAACCCTAGGTCTTTTTCTCTTATTGCACTGATTTCTTTACTTATTTGTTTATTTCTGTCAACCCAATATACTGATTGATTTTTATTAAGGATTCAAGTAATTTTTTTGTCACGACCCCATTCTCCCTCCGAACGGGTTCGTGACGGCACCTAGACGACTAGGTAAGCCTAATCATTCAAGTAAATTAAGAGTACGCGAGGCAAAACAGAGGAAAATAAAGTAAGGTAATACTAATACTCAATGCTGCTCGGCATTTACAACTTACTTCGCCCCAGACCCGTAATATCTACGACATCACAAGCTAAACTCTATGGTTCAATATACAAAACTGGAAATGAAAGTGTAGTCTCATATACGAACTATATCTATGCTAAGATAGGAGGGGGACTCGGAAGCTCTGTGGACGCTGCAGAAATACCTCAAAGTCTCCCAAAGATCTGCTACACTATTGACTCCGGAACGGTGCGCTGGTACCTGGATCTGCACATGGGAAAAACATGCACAGAAGGGCGTGAGTACTCCACATTCGGTACCCAGTAAGTGCCAAGCCTAACCCCAGTTAAGTAGTGACGAGGTTAGGTTGCGGCTCTACTGAGTTTGCACAAATAAACAGATATAATTAACAGTTAAGTAAAGCAGTAATAATTGACGGGAAGTAAAGTGAATCGGAAAGAACGAAGTAAAAAATCTCAGTTCCGCACATCATATAAATCAGTAGATAGTCGTGCAATGCAATACACGGGAAAGTCTCAGGTCTCGGCCTGCAGTCCCAATGTAAATATGCAATGCAATGCAAGGGAAAGTCTCAGGTCTCGGCCCGCAGTCCCAATGTAACTATGCGATGCGATGCAAGGGAAAGTCTCAGGTCTCAGCCCGCCGATCCCAATGTAAATATGCAATACAATGCAAGGGAAAGTCTCGGGTCATAGCCCGCAGTCCCAATGTAAATATGCAATATAATGCAAGGGAAAGTCTCAGGTCATAGCCCGCAGTCCCAATGTAAATATGCGATACAATGCAAGGGAAAGTCTCAGGTCACAACCCTCAGTCCCAATGTAAATATCTAATGCGAGATGTATATCAGATATAGTGTAATTCATAAGTTTGGGAAAACAGTAGGCAAATATGGAGGAAAGTACTTAACCCAATTTCAAATAATAGTAACGAGTGGAAAAAAAATCAGGTAAAATCGTTGGACTTGATAAAATCTTTAGTCGCTACTCAGTTAAACCAATAACAGAAATAATACAAATTGAAGATAAAGTATGTCATAGAAAGAAACAATGGAATTTGTAAAAATATCCTGTGCACGTGAGGTGCACGTACTCGTCACCTCACGTACACAAGGTTTTTATATCAAAAATCAGTTATAAATGCCTAAGAGAATATCCCCGACACAGAGTTAGGCAAGCCACTTACCTCGATTGTGCTAATCAACCAATAATCACGCTCTTTCCACGAGTATCCAACTCCGGGTGGCCCAAATCTATTCAATTCGATTGCATAATGTGAATATGTCACGCCCTGAAATCCCACCATCAGGCCGTGATGGCATCTAACATTGAACCCACTAGACAAGCCAACATGTACATTTAAACTAACATGATAACACCGAATTAGTAGAATAAGCTAAAAATAATTCACAACTTAACAACGGAAATAAATAAGGTTTGAAAACTAAGTAAAGGCAACATAATACAACGTCGTAGTAATTTACCAAAACCTGGAGTCACAAACTCACGAATTGTCTATACGAGTGCTAAATACAAGTCTGAAAAGAAATACATGACTGTCTCTGAAAGCTAGAGGAAAAACAAGACAGAAATGAAGAACTAGGGATAGGAGAGACGCCAAGGCCCACGAATGCCTGCGGGTATACCTTGAAGCCTATAGGGTGAACTGAAGGAGACTCCCTCAACGCTGTCCACTGGGTCCGGGTGCGGGATCTGCACAACAATAAGATGTGCGGTGTAGCATCAGTACAACCGACCCCATGTACTGAGTAAGTGCCGAGCCTAACCTCGGCAGAAGTAGTGAGGACGCTAGACTTGACAAAAAACGTTAACCTATCATATTCTACAACATATATATATCGTGGAACAACAAAGCACGAGATAAACAATCAAGTAGGGGAATACGGGGACAGACAATGGGGTAACTGGTGAAATAGAGCAGTTTATTAAGAACATAGGAACAAACAAGAAGACAATTTATCAGAAATATGCTAATGACACAAATATAATGCCAGAGATGTAACAAATGCCACGACATCACCCATCGTGCTTTTACTCTATTCCTCACAATGCAATGTAAGATGTAAGATAACATGAATCATGGCACGACATCACCCTTCGTGCTTTTACTCTCTTCCTTACAATGCAATTTATCATGTATGGTAATGTAATCATGGCACTACATCAACCTTCGTGCTTTTAAATATAAATCAGGGCACGACATCACCCTTCGTGCTTTTACTCTCTTCCTCACTATGCAATGTATGATGTAATCAATGTAAATCATGGCACGGCATCACCCTTCGTGCTTTTACTCTCATCCTCACTATGCAGTGTGTAATGTAATCAATGTAAATCATGGCACGGCATCACCCTTCGTGCTTTTACTCTCATCCTCACTATGCAGTGTGTAATGTAATCAATGTAAATCATGGCACGACATCACCCTTCATGCTTTTACTCTCATCCTCACTATGGAATGTATAATGTAATCAATGTAAATCATGGCACGGCATCACCCTTCGTGCTTTTACTCTCTTCCTCACTATGCAACGTATAATGTAATCAATATAAATCATGGCACGACATCACCCATCATTCTTTACACTCTTCCTCACCAATGCAATGACAATTATCAAAATGGCCGGGAATGCAGCATAGTGGAATCACAAATCATGATCACCCAGCAAGGGGAAAATATCAGTCATTATCATAACCAATTGCCCGGCAAGGGTCTCAGCTATAACCAAAATTTTCAAGTATATCCTTTACAGTTGGGTCCTCAATAGGACCATTACATCAAAATTTCATCAACGAGGATTTTCAACAACATTCAACGTCCAAGTAGAGAGAAATTCATAACACAATGGATATGGAGGTAAGGACAAGGATCTCATAAAAAATGGACTCACGGTCATGCTTGACACACAATGCATAGGTACTCGTCACCTCACATATGTATTGGACATGATAAATACTTAGCACATAGCTTGCGATACCTATTCCCTCACCAAAGTTAGGCAAGACACTTACCTGGGGTTCAAAATAGCAATCAAGCCTTTAACATCGCCTTTCCTTTTGAATTCAACTCCGAAACAACAATATCTAGACATAATTAACTTATTAACATCAATAGTGACTCACTAATACAATCCCATAGCCTAAATATAAAATTCCTAGCATTCTTCTAAAAATACAAAAATTTGACCCTGGGCCCGGTCGGTCCAAACACGAGACTCGGACCAAAACCCGATCACCCATACCCCCACGAGTTCAAATATATGATTTGTTTTGAAATACGACCCCAAATTGAGGTTGAATTCCCCAAAGTCCCATAATCCCTAACTCTTCCCAAATCCCATAATTTCTATTTTTTTTATTCTAGGCCTAGATTCTAGTGTTTGATGAAGGAAAAATGGAAGAAATTGGAGTTGAAGTCATTTACCAAGTGGTTATGGAGGAGAACTAGCTTGGAGGTCGTCAATGGGGGTTTGAGGAAGAAGAGAATGATGGAAATGAGAAAATCCCGAAATGCATTCTGTTTTTAATATTTAAAATTCACTGGGTGATTTTCTTCACTGCGTTCGCGGGCCCCAGGCCGCGTTCGCAGAGGCTTAACTTACCAGACCTGTGCGTTCGCGGTTGTGGGGCTGTGTTCACGCAGGGTTATTAATACCCAGCCCCCAGGTCTCCCCCTAAGACTATGCGTTCGCCCCAAGCCCCCCGCGTTCACACTGTGTAACCTCAGCCACCCCTACGCGTTCGCACCTAGCATGGTGCGTTCGCACTACTTTGCTTAAAACACCCTCCGGGTTCGCATCGTAAGTGATGCGTTCGCACAGAAGCTTTTGCCTAGATCCCTCAGACCCCACATTTACTCTATGCGTTTGCACCCCCTTGAGTGCATTCGCATAGAGTTAAGTACATGGACACCAGAAAATGAACAGAACACCAGATTTTTGACCCTTTACACACCTTGTTAGCTACCCGAAGCTCACCCGAGCCCTCGGGTCTCAAAACCAAAAACATACACGACCCCCAAATCATCTTACAGACTTATTCAAGCATTTAAATCATCAAAATTTCCTCAAAAATAAAGAATTAAACCTAAAATCTCCTAGAATTTTCTAAAACTTCATAAGGCTTAATTATTCCGATGTTGATCCGAAACTCGTCATTTCAAGTCCGTTTTACACCAAATTTCACAGATAACTCACATAACATATATTCAACCTGTTCCAGAATCCGGAACCATAGTACGAGCCCGACAACACAGTTTCCCATTAATTATCATTTTAAAATATCTTTATTATTTTCAGAAAACAATTTTCTTTAAAAATTCATTTCTCGGGCTTGGGACCTCGGAATTAATTCCAGGCATACTTCCAAGTCCCATATTTTTCTACGGTCCCTCCGGGACCGTCAAATCACGGGTCCAGGTCCGTTTACCGAAATGTTGACCAAAGTCAACTTTAATCAATTAATCATTATGAAATCAACTTTTCATCAAGTTTTCACATAAAAGCTTCCCGGCTACACGCCCAGGCTATGTACGCATATCGAGGTGAGATTAACGGAGGCTTTTGGGGCCTCAAAACACAATTTCTGCTAAATTACACAAGATGACCTTTTGAGTCATCACAATCTCCACCTCTAAAACAATCGTTCGTCCTCGAACGAACATAGAAAGGTACCTGAATCGGGGAAAAGGTGGGGATAACGGCTCCGCATATCGAGCTCGGACTCCCAAGTAGCTACCTCAACAGGCTGACCTCTCCACTAAACACAAATGGAAGGATAACTTTTCGATCTCAACTATCGCACCTGCTGATCTAATATGGCTACCGGCTCCTCTTCATAAGACAGATCCTTGTCCAACTGGACACCACTGAAGTCAAGTACATGAGATGGGTCCGCAATATACCTCCGGAGCATAGACACGTGAAATACTGGATGCACGGCTGACAAACTAGGTGGCAAGGAAAGTTTGTAGGACACCTCCCCTACCTTGTCCAGAATCTAAAATGGACCAATGTACCTAGGGCTCAACTTTCCCTTCTTTCCGAATCTCATCACGCCGTTAATGGGCGACACCCGAAGAAATACCTGGTTGCCTATCATAAATGCCAAATCTCGAACTCTGCTATCTGCATAACTCTTCTGCCTGGACTGAGTTTTACGAAGTCTATCCTGAATGATCTTCACATTGTCCAAGGCATCCTGGACTAACTCAGAACTCAACAATCAAGCCTCTCCCGGCTCAAACCATCCGACTGGAGACCGACACCGTCTACCATACAATGCCTCGTACGGAGCCATCTGAATGCTCGACTGATAGCTGTTGTTGTAGGCAAACTCAGCTAAAGGCAATAACTGGTCCCATGAAACATCAAAGTCAATAACACAAGCTCGCAACATATCCTCCAAAATTTGAATAGTGCGCTCGGACTGCCTGTCTGTCTAAGGATAAAATGTGGTGCTCAAATCAATCTGGGTGCCCAACTCTCGCTGAAATACTCTCTAGAAATGGGAGGTAGATCTGAGTACCTCGGTCTGATATAATGGATATGGGCACAGCATGAAACCTAACAATCTCTCTCATATAGATCCTTGCCAACTTCTCTGCTGAATAAAAAACTGATACTAGAATGAAGTGCGCTGACTTGGTCAGCCTATCCACAACGATCCATACTGCTTCAAACATCCTCTGAGTTCGTGGGAGTCGAACTACAAAGTTCATGCTGATACGCTCCCACTTCCACTCGGGAAGCTGAATCTGCTGCATCAAACCACCGGGTCTCTGGTGCTCGTGCTGCCTTAAGTCCTGGTACATCTTTGCGGCGCCCGGATAAATAGAATACCGGGAACTATGGGCCTCCTGAAGTATCAACTCATAAATACCATCCACATCAGGTATGCAAATCAGACCCTGCATCCTCAAAACTCGCTCAACATCAAGCGTAACCTACTAGGCATCTCCATGCCTGATTCTATCTCTAAGAACACAGAAGTGGCGATCATCATACTGCTTAGCCCGAATACGGTCATATAAGGAAGAACGGGCTACGGTATGGGCCAAAACACTACCAGTCTCAGAAACCTCGAATCTAACAAATCAGTTGGCTAACGCCTGAACATACAAAGCAAGAGGTCGCTCTCCAGCTAATAAATAGGCAAGACTACCCATACTAGCTGACTTCCGGCTCAAAGCATCGGCCACTACATTGGCCTTCCCCGGATGATAAAGAATGGTAATATCATAATCCTTCAGCAACTCTAAGCATCTCCTCTGTCTCATGTTCAACTCCTTCTGTTTAAACAAATACTGCAAGCTCTTATGATCCGTGAACACCTCACATGGCACACCATACAAGTAACGCCTCCAAATCTTCAATGCATGCACAATAGATGCTAACTCCAAGTCATGAACTGGATAAATCTTCTCATGGACCTTCAAGTGACGAGAAGCATAGGCTATAACCTTTCCATCCTGCATCAACACTGCACCAAGCCCAACCCGTGAAGCATCACAATACACGGTATACAATCCTGAACCTA
Organism: Nicotiana knightiana; assembly: GCA_005239525.1. Taxonomy (NCBI): domain Eukaryota; kingdom Viridiplantae; phylum Streptophyta; class Magnoliopsida; order Solanales; family Solanaceae; genus Nicotiana; species Nicotiana knightiana. The sequence goes on along the minus strand of ML396206.1, from coordinate 3,545 downwards.
TGGGCAAAACCTACACTGGTGCCGTGGTCATGGCTGTCTTGAGCTTCTGAAAGCTCGCCTCGCACTCATCAGACCACCTGAATTGGGAACTCTTCTGAGTCAACCTGGTCATCGGGGCTACAATAGATGAAAAGCCCTCCACAAACCGGCGATAATAACCTGCTAAGACCAAGAAACTCCGGATCTCTACAGCTAAGGTGGGTCTAGGCCAATCTTTGACTGCTGAAATCTTTTTGGGATCCACCTGAACGGCCTCTGACGATACCACATGGCCTAGAAAGGCAACTGAACTCAACAAGTTATCGCACTTGGAAAATTTGGCATACAAGTGACTATCCCTCAAAGTCTAGAGGACGACTCTAAGGTGCTACTCATGCTCCTCTCGACTGCGAGAGTATATCAATATATCATCAATGAAAACAATCACGAATAAGTCTAAATAAGGCCTGAACACTCGGTGCATCAACTCCATAAAAGCGGCAGGGGCATTCTTCAACCCAAATGACATCACCAAAAACTCATAATGCCCATAACGGGTGCGAAAAGCTGTCTTAGGGACATCAGACGCCCTAATCCTCAGCTGATGGTAACATGATCTCAAGTAAATCTTGGAACACACTAAAGCACCCTGAAGTTGGTCGAATAAATCATCAATCCTCGACAAAGGATACTTGTTCTTAATGGTAACCTTATTCAATTGACAGTAGTCAATACACATCCTCGTCGAGCCATCTTTCTTCTTGACAAACAATACTGGAGCACCCCAAGGAGAGAAACTAGGCCTAATGAAGCCTTTACCCAACAAATCCTGCAACTGATCTTTCAACTCCTTCAACTCTGGCGGGGCCATATGATACGGCGGAGTAGAAATAGGTTGGGTGCCCTGAGCTAACTCAATACAAAAATCAATATCCTTGTCGGGTGGCATACCCGACAGGTCAGCAGGGAATACCTCTGAAAAATCACGAACCACGGGCACATACTACAAGGAAGGAACCTCAGCACTAGAATCACGAACATAGGCCGGATAGGACAAACAACCCTTCTCGACAATGGCTGAGCCTTCATATAAGAAATGACTCTACCAGAAGAATGATTAGGAGTCCCCCTCCACTCCAAACGAGGCACCCCTGGCAAAGCCAAGGTCACTCTCTTGGCATGACAGTCCAGAATAGCATAATAGGGGGATAACCAATCCATCCCCAATATAACATCGAAGTCAACCATATCCAGAAGCAAAAGATCAACCTGAGTCTCCAGACACCCATGACTACTAAGCAAGCACGGTAGACTCGATCTACCACTATAGAATCACCCATTGGTGTAGATACATGCACATCAGTACTCAAAGAATCACAGGGCATACTCAAATAAGGGGCAAAATATGAAGACACATAGGAGAATGTAGAACCCGGATCAAATAACACCGAAGCCTCTCGGCTGCAAACTGAAACTGTACCTATAATAATTGCATCAGAAGCCTTGGCATCAGGCCTGGCAGGAAAAGCATAGCACTGGGGATGAGCCCCTCCAATCTGATCATCTCTAGGTTGACCTATTACGTCTTGACCTCTACCTCTCGTGGCATGTCCTCTATGTCTATGAGTCTGACCTCTACCTTTGGAACCCCGACCGCCACCCTTAGCTAGCTGAGGGGATGGGGGTGCGCCTGACGCAGGAACCATGGCACGGGAACCCTGATACTGAGGACCACTAGAAGCTCAATGACAATACTTAGAAATGTGCCCCGGAACACCACAAGAATAACACGGCCTATGCTGATATGGCTGGGGACTCTGGAACTGTCCCTGACGACCATGATAACCATCCTGGAAACTCTGAAGCGGTGGTGTACTGGTAGGTGTTGGTGGTGCACTGTGAGCTACCTGAAGTGCCAACTGATAGGGTCTGGGAGGATGGCCTCTGTCTGAAGCATCCCTGCCCCCAGACGAGGCTCCAATGAAACGACCGAAGTGACGGGGCCTCTTTTCAACCCCCTAACCACCACCCTGTGACATAATCATCTCAATCCTCCTGGCCACATTGGCCGCATCCTGGAAATATATATGAGTACCGAACTCTCTAGCCATCTGAAGTTTAATAGGCTGGGCCAATCCCTCAATAAATCTCAAAACCCTCTCCCGATCAGTGAGAAGTACCATAAGAGCATGTCGGACTAGAGTGATGAACCTGGTCTCGTACTGAGTGACTGTCATAGATCCCTGCTGGAGACGCTCAAACTGCCTCCGAAGGTCCTCTCTCTGAGTAATGGGAAGGAACTTCCCCAAGAATACCTTTGAGAACTGAGTCCAAGTCAAAGGTGCAGACCCAGCTGGTCTGGCTAAGCAATAGTCTCTCCACCAACTCTTGGATGCGCCGGATAACTGAAAAGTAGCAAAGTCAACTCCGTTGGACTATACTATGCCCATGTTCCGAAGAACCTCATGGCTGCTGTCCAAATAATCATGGGGATCCTCTGATGGTGAACCAGTAAAAGTAGAAGTGAATAACTTAGTGAGACTATCCAGTCTCCACAAAGCATCCGCTAACATAGCTTCTCCTTCTGCTGCCGGTGCTACAATACCCGACTAAGCTACTCTGGCTGGCTAAGGTGTCGGAGTCTGAAACTGTGGAGCTAGCTGCTCTGGCGTGCGAGTGGAAGGAGTCTGGGTACCTCCCCCAGCCTGAGAGACGGCTGGTGCAGTAGGAAGAAGACCCGCCTGTGCTACACTGTCCATGTGTCCGACTAGACGGACAAGAGCGTCCTAAAGCACTGGGGTAGCTATGAACCCCTCTGGGACCTGAGCTGGTCCAATTGGGACTGCCAAAACTGGGACCTCCTCGTCTGACTCGACCTGAGGGTCCTCTATTGAGGGTGCTGCTCTAGGCTGAACCCGGCCCCAGCCTCAGCCTCTAGCACGGCCTCGTCCTTGACCTCTCGTAGGAGCTGTAGCAAGAGTGTCGGGCTGCTTAGTAGAACCAAGGGAAGCACGCGTCCTCGCCATCTGCGAGAGAATAGAATAGAAACTCAATCAGTAGTCAAAATTCATATCGCATGACAGACGTCTCCGTACCGATCCCTGTGACTCTACCAAGTTGTGTGTGAGTTGTGAGACCTAAGCAACCTAATGCTCTGATACCAACTTGTCACGCCCCAAAATCCCACCATCGGGCCATGATAGCGTCTAACGTTCAACCCGCTAGACAAGCCAACTTGTACAGTTAAACTAACATGACAACACCGAATTAATAGAATAAGCTAAAAACAGTTCATAACTTAACAGTGGAAATAAATAAGGTTTCAAAACTAAGTAAAGGCAACATAATACAACGTCTCAATAATTTCCCAAAACTTGGAGTCACAAACTCACGAACTGTCTATAGGAGTGCTAAATACAAGTCTAAAAAGAAATATATGGTTGTCTCTGAAAACTAGAGGAAAAACAAGATAGAAATGAAGAACTAGGGATATGAGAGACGCCAAGGCCCATGAACGCCAGCGGGTATACCTTGAAGCCTCTAGGGTGAACTGAAGGAGACTCCCT